>APFE030204003.1:63773-134634 GCA_000404065.3 Pinus taeda
AAATCTTTTGGAAAATTGATCTTTATTATTGAAAGATACAGTTAAAGACTCTAGCCTAGATATGACACTAGTTTCAACTTCATAAAAGTTTGATGAAAATAACCTTTAGTGAAGAAATTGTTTTATATCAGTGCAATAAAAGGTATCAATAACAAAATAAAGATTCTCTGTAGAACAGTTACTCCCAAAAACTCTATCATTGTTGTCCAGAGCTATCTAAAGAAGACAATGACTTCCTCCCTGCTAAGGAAATCAAAACTTTCAGAGGAACTATCCAAGGATACACTTCATCTTGAAGAACGAGAGGTCTCATCACGAGCCGGCTTATCATAATCACAGATATTATAACTTGCTGACTTTGCCAAATACTGCATACCCTAACAGGGCAATGACTCAAGATTGTTACAATCAAGAGGCAAGGGGTCTCATCATGAGCCAGCTTGTTCAGCAAAGTTATAAATCAAGTGAATGACTCTGTCATAAATTGGCCACCAAACCAAGACATTGTTCTTTAAGAATAAAACGAAAATCAAAGCAATAAGTGTAGATGTGGATTGTTCTTTGAGAGTTGTTGGTTTCTTTAAGTAGGATACAGGATCATTGCTGGGTAAAATGTAACCTTGTTGAGGCTATGAATGCCTGCTGGAAGTAGAGGCTCTACTTACGACAAATGAGTATATATTAAAACTGGTTTACAGAGAAGACTTTGTTTTATCTTTACAGACCAAGTAATGACTGATGTAAACACAAGGACTAACTTGAGGCAGCAAATAATCAAAGTTGAAAATAGCTGAAGCAAAATGTCATTGACAGGTTAGAGCATAATGTACTTTATCTTTCCATAATAAAGTTTAATTTTCTAAAAAATTTGTTGTTTTGGAAGCTAAAAAGGTTCAATAGAAACACAGAGATAACTGGTTCTTCCAAGTGAATCGCCAATTGTTGTGGCCAGCAACAACCCCCCTCCTTATGAAGTATTATTGCTAAAACTAAATAATTGGGGACCCTAAATTAGTTAGTGTTACATTTTCTTTTTTAGATGAAACTTACAACATCATGGACTTAGGAAAATACCTTGAAAAATCTAAAAAACCTAAGTTTCATAATGAAGAAAATTAAATTTACTCCTTAAAGGATATCACATCGTGCAAAGGATGATATGATACACCTTCTAATGAGTTAAAATGACAAAAGGAGATATTACGACGTGAAACCTCATCGCATCGCATATACTGAAGAAACACTCACATTGAAAAACTTTAAAACATCGCCGATATGCGATATCGCATATTGCACATCGCAAAAATCACATGAATTACACAAGGATTATAATGATCTGCGATATTGCGATATTGCGATATTGCGACATTGCGATACTGTGATACCGCAAAGTTGCGATACTGCGACCTTGCGATAAAAATAGCACGATGACATTGCGATATTGCGATATGGCGATACTGCGATCTACGACATCGCAAAGCAAAAACGCGAGACCCCTCCATCGCAGTTGGTTCTGGCTCATTGTTCGAGAAAAGTTTTTAGCCAAGAGTTGGTCATGTATTTTAATGTGAATTAATGAGTTATTGCCAGTTGTTAATGAAGTAGGGTGTTCTGTTTTTCGAATAAATAGCTCACGTAAGGTGGCATGTCTTGTATATCTTCGGCATTTAAAATTTTTCCTGTCATTAGTCCTTTATCATTACTTCCACCTCAATGTAAACTGCAGGAAAGAAGGACAAAGTGTTATACAGGGCACTATGCAGAAAACAACGAGGAGGGAAGGCAGTGCTCCAATGAACATTTCGGAAGTCATACTTAATCCATTCAATGAAGAAAAAGAGCCGCAAAACTCTTCTGAGGCATCTATCACAAATTTCTCATGTACAACCATGGTTGAATGGGTACTAAAAGACGCTAATACCAGAAACAAAAAGTTTAATTCTCAGGGTCAAGAGCTCACTGAACCACTATTTTTACAAATTTTGAGCTTTATACCTAATGAGAGAAAAAGGCGCAAGAGGCAAAAACCGCATCAGGGAAGCCCGAATCAAGAAACAGAGGCAGTTTCTGATGCACACTAAGAAAAATTGTTCGAAAAGGAAGGTCCCTAGTTGCTCAGTCACTTGCGAGCCCGAAAATTGCAAGAAATCAGCGATAGAAGCAAACTGGAAACAGAAGACTGAAGGAGAAGCAGAAGCAGTCCAAAGGTTAACCAAGTTGAACTGGGATTTTTACCAGGCATACATGGTAATGCTATATATTCATTGGATGATTCTCAAGCATATCTTCAATTTTACTGAGAAGATAATGCCAGCTCTTGCCGATTCTGTTTGCTTAACTCAACCAAAGGCAGAAGACAGTGAGCTGACTATACTCAGGAAAATACTGAATGCTTGCAACATTAAGGAGTAGATTTAGAAATAGTTAGTAGATTTAATTTTAGAATAGTTTTGCTTAGAAAGAGGATGGTCATTTAAACCGAATCCCTCAATTGTAATAAGTTATTTAGTTAGTAGTAATTTAAACCTTCTCATGCATTAGAGAAAGGTCCAGAAATTTACCAAAACTTGTCCTCAGAAAATGCACTTTTGCACCCTTAGAGGAGGTTTTGGTGAATGAATGGAACAGGGTTTATTTGATATTTGCATTTGATATCTGCTACTGATGTTGCACTTCTGTACTCTTAGTAGATGTTAAATCAAGGAGATATAAATCAATTGTTGCTTGAAGCTCATGAGTAGGAATAGTTATAAATGGTACTTTTATCTCTTAACCATTTCTGCTTATGCATTAAAGTGATATTTAGTTTTGAGTTATTTATATATTACAACATGAATGTCTGAGTTATCATTTGGCACTTTTGTATGGTGATAACTATTTGTTTATGTTTAGTGTATGAATAGCCTATTTATGCGATAAGTTTTAATAGCTGTTTCGTCTAACTTCTTATACGAAGTAGCTCATATTTATCTAATTCTTTTCTTATGATAGCTGAATGATCTTTATTACCAGTTATTGTTTGAAATCTTTTTAGATCGCATAGAAGAAAGATCACACCCCGTGTTAGCATAAATTTCAATGTTTTTCTGTTTATTAGAATACAATAGCATAACATTAGATTAGGTAGAAGTATTCCATTTAGAATAGAAACACCCATGTTTCTCACACACACACACTGAATTGGGAAACTGGTCCCATATCCCCAGTCGGACCTGCTATACCAAACGGATAAGGAGCTTCCAACCAAGGTCCGGACAGGGCGGGTATCCCCCTTGTTGGTGACCCGATTTTTGGGGCCTTCAACATATTCATTCACCCATGGTATTTACCCAGCAATGGAATTTACTTGTGGTATTGTAACCAAAAAAGGCTATAAGTAACAATTCACATTTTGTAAAAGGATATTGTCCACCACAATGTAGTATTTACATTTATTATCTGTTTTAATAAAAAAAGTTTCTTTGTGGTTTTATTTACTGTGTGTTCTCTCATTTTCTTTCTAGCATTGCAATTTTTAGATCTTGGGGCCTCCCCCCAAGATCTGGATCAGGTAGGGTAACAACACACAATCGCTCCTTAAGGAAGGAGAATACTCCACAAGTTGTATTTTTTTTCAATAAAAAATACTTGACATATCTCAATGGGGAGTATCTAGCCTCTATATAGACTTCATACATACAATACCATGGGTCTCTAAATACCATACATCCAATACCATGGGCTTACCACATTATTTCCTAAGTACTTGTGGTCACTTGCATAATGTGGGTTAACCACTTTATTAATTAATTATGGCCTATTTATTTCTCATCCTTACATTATTCCCTTAGGTACCTCCCTTTGTACCCCATATTATCCCCCATGTATACTACAATGATGTTGACATGGATCTCTCACATAGATCTTTAGATTCATTAATTTGACATTTAATACTTTGACATTTCTTAGGATGATGGGATTTCGATGATATTTAGAGGAGATGTTTTGTTGAATTTCTAAAATATTTGTATGGATGGATGATTTTCCAAATTTTGGCATTTGAGGACTTAGCCACATGCAAATTAATGACTTGCATGTTTAACACTATAATCAATAGTTTTAGAAGTACCAAAAAGTCACCTCAATTACTTCTTAGCGAGATTTTTGGTAGGAATATGATTCACTCATTCTTCAATAATTATAGTTTTTACAAACATAGTATTTTGAAGTATATAAGATTGGGATGCCAAGAAACACTTTTTCTATTAGCTAGATTATTTATCAATTATTTCATGTGTTGGCATTTGTGAGTAATTTGTGAACACATTTCTTCACCTAACTTTTGTTAGACGTCACAGAGATGGTCTTTTTACTTGGAAGAGGTTCACACTTTAGCTTAAAAAATTGGATAGTATTAGATTTTTTTAGGATTTCAAATGTTTTGGACTTTCCACCCATTCACTTCTCATCACAATTTTCTCTTAGTGGACTTGGGTTTGCATTATAGAACACTTATGGGTTATCTAGCACAATTTTTGTATAAATTTTTTATCATACATGTTTTCTTCAATTCACTTTTGTTGGTTTTAAAGGTGTAAATTTGTTGGTGGTTATAAGGTTTCAAACCATGAATATTATTTCTTATCATCTTTTTCACTAATTTCTACTACTTAGTAGAGACGAGTGCTTGGATATAAGATTAAGTGGGGGATTGTCAATAACTCATCAAATCGTAGAATAAAATAAAATAAAACATAAATAAAAGTATACGTAAATAAATATAAATATAAATATACTATAAATAATTCATTTGTAATGTTGCTTTCCCATGTGAGTACAATATTCAAATTTATAGCATACTATAACTTGGAATTAATGTAATCTATTTAGGAGTTATAAAGTTATTTCAAGGGCTAAAGTTATTTTTATTGTAATGGATTGCAGTAAGTCATGTAAGGATTGACAATATACAAATATTAGCAATATCTACAAAAATGAGGTGTTGTTTTTTCACATTCTAATATTATGTGGAAATTGTAAGGACTTATGAGGTGTTTTTATTGTTTAAGTACTTTGGAATCTTCAATTACATGTGCTCATTAATGCAACTTAGTGAAATTTATCTGGGTCTTGTATTCAAGATCCACCAAAAAATGAATAAGGGGATCTCAAGATTTTTTGTATTGTTTGTTGATCGGCAAAAATGGCCTTCGTCAACGACAGATTCTAATAGTGGTTATGAAATAATGGTAAGGGTTCAAGGGTTCTCGTGAAGAGCGATGGAGAACTAGGGTCAGGGTTTAGGAATAGGAGCTCCCAGGTGGACCGGTTCCTGGCCAGGAGTAGGGCACCTGTGGCCACTGGTGGAACTTCATAACAGATTAGCGTTAAAATTTTTAGAGAAGCATTTACTGAGACCAAGCCAGACTGCGAGGAAATGACGGAAATAAGCGGGGGGGGGGGAGATCCCCTCCTACAAGGAGATGACAGTAGGGGAATCAAGCCGAACCGGAGCAAACGGCGGACCTAGAAATCACGACAAGGCATCGCTGGTGATAGGAGAAGTTTGGCAGGCGAGGACAGTGAACAAATGTTTACCAAGGGCCAAAAAACTCAGGTTCATAATCCCAAACAATAAAATGGAAGAGTACAGAGGATATATGAAAGATCATGCACTTATATGCAAGTTTGTAGGAACATGTCCATCTGAGAAAGAGTTGATGAAATGGATACAACAAAAGTGGAAACCCAAAGGTCATATTGATCTTAAACTAGAAGCAAAAGGTTTTTTTTGCAGTAATATTCACAAATCTGGAAGATAAGGAAAGGATTTTCGAGGAAGGGCCATATTTGTTTAACAACACAGGCCTATTCATGAGGCAATGGGAGGAGTGTTACAATCCGGAAAAAGAAAGGATGTTAGCGACACTAGTTTGGGTCCGGTTATTTTGACTTCCGATAGAGTTTTGGGAACCAGAGATCTTAGAAGGAATTGGGAACTCAATCGAGACTTTTGTGAAGGTAGCAGAAACCACCAAGAGAGGGAGATATACATCATATGCAAGGATCTGTGTCTACATGAATATTACAGAACCACTACTAGAGCACATTGAAGTGGAATATCATGATGAATTCTGGCAACAACCAATCGATTACGAACACATCCCATTCAGGTGCAGACGGTGCCATGAGTATGGCCATCTATTCAAACATTGTCCGATGAATGAAGGAAATATCCCATCAAATCAGGGGGAGGAAAAGAAATGGACAGAACAAGAGAGGAAATTGAATGAAGGAAGTGGAGAAGGGTTCATGGAAGTCTAGAGAAGAAAAAGACCTCAAAAAGGAAAGACCAAAGTAAACCCTTCTCATCCAGAAGGCAACCAGAAAAGTCAGAATCAGTTTGAGATCCTGAGAGATCTAGAAATGGAGGTGGAAGGAATAGAAGAGGAAGACGAAATAGGAGAAGTCCAGAAAGAAGATAGGAAGGATAACAAAGGAATGAATAACACAACACTGGAAAAAGAGGGGGAAAAGGAATATAGGGAACAAGAAAAAATACAGGAATAGATCCAAATGGAAATAGACCTACAACAGGAACAAGAAGGAGAGGAAGACTGGATTATGAGGAAACTTCTACAGGAGTGGAAACCTCTGGATTAACGGTTCATACCAGAGGACTAGAAACAACTCTATAAAGACATGTTCCAAAGATACAAGGAAAAACGAGGACGACGGACAACAAAGCAACCAGAGCAGCTTGGTTCACAAGGAGATCAGAACACAGAAACAAGAACCACAGGAAAAGGTGGACGGAAAAGAGGGAGGAGGCATATGAGTGAGACTATTCAAATGGTAGGAGAGATGTTGGTGAACTCAGGGAAAGTTGTACCATTGTCGGAGGTCTTCCAACAACCATCAAAACTACTGAAATGATTATCACAACCTGCAATATCAGAGGGTTGAACAATAAGGGAAAGCAAAGATATTTGAAAGCGAGACTCAAAAGGGATAAGCCAAGTATAATGATAATCCAAGAAACAAAATTAAGGGAAAGTAAACTAAGAGAGGTGATGAATAACTTCAAGTCGTATTATGAGATCATGGGTCAAGATGCGACAGGTAGTGCAGGGGGAATTGCAATCCTGTGGAACCCAGAGGAAGTCCAATTTGAAGATTGGATCATCATACCACGCATCTTCTCAGGGAGATTTAGAATTTTAGGCTCTCAAGAATGGATCCTATAATCAAATGTATACGAGCCCCATATACAGACTGAACGTAGGGTTTTCCTTTAAAACTTGGCAGTCATGCAGTCCTTCTACCCTGCTTCACCCTGGATAGTGGGAGGAGACTTCAATATGATAAAATCTCTAAATGAAAAAAAGGGTGGCCTTAGAAGAATAGAGATAGACATGGAAGCCTTTGGGGATTGGATAGCAGATCAAAGACTTGTGGACATCCAGACAACAAATGGAATATATACCTGGAATAACAGGAGGGGAGGCAGACACCAGATCGCCTCCAGATTAGATCGATTCTTAATGTAAGAACAGATCATAAATTGGGATATTTACATTGAAGCTGTGATTCTTCCTGGGATGGGATCAGATCATTGGCTGGTGAATGCTGAACTAGACATAAAAGCCAACCCTAAGAGAAAGCCCTTCAGATTTGAAGCCTTTTGGCTCAGGGACAAAAACTTCATGAAGAAAGTAGAAGAATGGTGGAACCAAAGTAGTCAGAGAGGAAGAAATAAAATGTAGACATTCTAGATGAAATTAAAAGAGTTGAGGGGGAATATCAAGAAATGGAACAAGGAAGAATTTGGGAATATTTTTAAAGATCAACAACTGCTAGAACAGAAGATGAAGCAAATCCAACAAGAAATAATAAATACGGGTAGGAGTGAAGACCTGGCCAAGGAGGAAGGGATCCTGTTAAGACAACTAGAAGAGAGACAAAAACAAGAAGAAATCTTGTGGAGGTAAAAATCAAGGGTAAACTGGTTAAGAGAGGGGGAACGAAATACTAAGTTCTTCCACCAAGCAATGATTCAGCGAAGGCAAAGAAATATAATTTTCTCCATTAAAAATGAAACAGGGACAAGAGTTACACAATGTGAGGAAATAGAGCAAGTCTTGACGAAGCATTTCGAGGATCTACTCACGGAACCCAATGTTGACCAAGGAGAAGCCATTGAGAAAATTTGCAAGGAGATTCCGAGCAAGATCACTAGAGAACAAAACTTAGGTTTGATGAGGGCAGCCACCCTGGAAGAAGTAGAAGAGATAGTGAAGGGAATGAAAAAGAATAAAGCCCGAGGCCCGGATGGATTCACAGTGGAATTCTATCAAGCAGGGTGGGACTTCCTTGGCCAAGATATCCTAGACGTGGTGGAAGAATCACGAAGGAACCAAAAGGTAAGTACAATCCTAAACTCAACCCTCTTATCTCTAATTCCTAAGGAATCTAAATCAGAAATCCCTCAGGGCTTTAGACCTATCTCCATGTGTAATGTGATAATAAGATCATAGCTACCTTAATGGCTAAAAGACTCAAACCCCTCTTACCCATCATTATCTCACCAGAGAAAATAGGCTTTGTTGAAGGTCAGAAAATTTTCGATGGGCTGGTGGTATCCTAAGAAGTAGTGCACTATCTAAAAGTTAAGAAGGAAACAGGTATGATGATCAAACTGGATCTATCAAAAGCCTGCGATCGTTTGAATTGGAATTACATGAAAGAAGTTTTAAGAGCTTTCGACTTCTTCAATAGATGGATTGAATGGATTACAGCCATGATCTCCTCTACTAACTTCTCTATCCTGGTGAATGGAACCCCCTCCCAGCCGTTTAAAGCGTCTAGAGGCCTTCATCAGGGAGATCCTTTGTCCCTGTTCCTCTTCATCATTGTTGTAGAAGGCTTAGGAAGGTATACCAAAAAAGAAGTTAGAGAAAAAAATATTAAAGGAATCCAAATTTGGGGTAATAACCTTCCAATTATCCACCAACAATTTGTTGACAACATCATGTTGTTCTGTAAGGTGTCCCTAAGAGAATCCAGAAGAATCAAGGAAATTTTAGATCTTTTTATGATAGCTTCTGGAACCCAAATCAACAATGATAAGTCCTGCATGTATTTTTTCAACACTGCTGGAAATATTAGAAACTTCCTGACGAGAACTTCGGGATTTCGCTCAAGGGAACTCCCAACCAGATACCTTGGAACACCACTGGCCCTAAACCCTCTAAGGATGTCTAACTGGAAACAAAATCTTGAGAAAATTGCTAGGAAATTAGCAAACTGGTCTTTTAGAACTTTGAATTTTGCAGTTAGAACAGTTTTAGTTAAAGCTGTACTCCAATCAATACCAATATATCAAATTTCGGCAATGGCAACCCCAAAAGGAGCATGTGCAAAGATGATAGAGATCTTCAAAAAATTCATATGGGGAGGCCAAACGGAGCAAAATAAATGGTTCATGGTAGCCTGGAAGGATGTAGTAAAAAGCAAGATGGAAGGAGGATTAGGTCTTAGAGATCCTTATGTTCTGAACTAGGCTTTGGGAGCTAAGCTATGGTGGAGGTGGTTAAATGGAGGAAACGACTTGTGGAAAAGGATATGGACTAAGAAATATAACATGCCGACAAAACTAGAGGAAATTCTAAGGATAAGGGACACACCAAAAGGGTCGTCAATATGGAATCTCACCAGTCTCAATAAAGATTTGATAGCTAGGCATGCTTTTTGGGAAATCAAAGATGATAGCTCAGCAAAATTTTGGGAGGAGGCCTGGTAGAAAAGAGAAAGAATGAATGGAATGCAAGGACTAACGGAGATAGGCCAGAAAGCAGAAGGGAAAGGAATGAATTTAGTCAAGGACTTCTGGAGGAGGGAAAGCCAAGATGAAGTGTGGAGAACCTAGAAGAGCCCGGAAGAATGGATGGATAAAATAACAGGAGAACAAAAAGAGTTATATCAAAAGGAAATGAAAACAAGGAGAATCCTTAGAAGATCGGGACCAGATATCCTAAGATGGGGACACATAACCAAAGGAAATTATTCAATTAAGGAAGCATACCATCTTCTCAACACTAGAGAACTAGAGGATATGACAGATACTTGGAAGCAAATATGGAATAGTAACTGGTGGCTGAAAGTGACCCATTTCATTTGGTTGGTTATCAAAGGATATATTCTGACTTGGGACCAACTCCAAAAGAGAGGCTTACATGGCCCTTCAAGATGCCCTCTCTGCAATCATGAAAGGGAAACATAAGAACACCTCCTAAATTCATGCACTAAAGCTTAGCAATAGTGGGAAGAGGTTAGAAGGCTTTTTGGAAACACCCACATAGACCAACAGAGCATCAAAAACACTATTAAAATTTGGGGAAGAGGACAATTCACGAGCCCGGTGGTAAGATAGGCTTGGAGCATGGTAGTAGGGATGAACATGTGGATGATTTGGAAAGAGAGAAACCGAAGATTTTTCCAAAATAAAGAAATGACAAAGCATCAAAATTATATGGGAAAAAACCTTGAGCCATATACGAGAAACTATTCTTGTAGATACTTGGAATGGAGAAGACTGGGAAGTGACGTAGGAAGAAGAGAAAATTCTAAAGAAACTTAACCTGAATCAAGAGATGGTAGCCCCTCAGCTAAGGAAAGAGCCAAGGACGAGAAACAATGGCCCCCTGCATTTCACACAACCATCTGCTGGATTCATAAAGCTAAACTTCGATGGTGCCTCTAAAGGGAACCCAGGCCCAGTAGGGTTCGGAGGTCTATTTAGGGACGATCAAGGAAGAATGAAGTGGATATTTGCAGACAGTGGAGGCATTATGAGTAACAATGAGGCGGAACTGATGGCAGTTTGTAAGGGTTTAAAGATAGCAATTAAAAATGGGTACAATAATCTAGAAGTGGAAGGTGATTCTCAATTAGTTATACAAGCTCTCAAAAAACTAAATAACGGGACTTCGTGGGACAAAGTCACAAAGTGCTGGCAGACAACCAGCTTAATCCAAGATCTGGAAACTATTCTACTTAGATTCGAATATATGATTATCAAACATGCTAAAAGAGAGGCAAATAGAGCAGCATATTTCCTTGCGAATTGGGGATGCCAGGAACAAGGAAGAAAAATGGATAGTATATGGATGATGCATTCACAAGACTCAGGATTGGAATAGCTAAGCACGATTCTCAATGAAGACTACCATGAAGACACAATTCATAGGTAGTAGTGACAGTTGGCTCCCGATCGGGATGAGGAAGAGGAGAGGTGAGGATGGCAGGAGAGATCATTACAAAGGACGGATGGTGGGCCGTGACTGCAGTAAGGTGGCTACCCTTCCAACAAATTCAATGAATACCTAGCTAGCTCTAGTATCAAGTAACCAGAGTGGGGAAGGAGGATTGCAAATGATGAGCAAAAGTGGCGGTAGAAATGGCAGAGCAAGAAGGACGACAAAGGGGTATTATAAGAAGGTGGCGGAGGTTAAAGGGAAGAGTAACATAGACGGAGTGAAGAAGGTGCAGAAATAGGAGAAGCTAGGTAGCATCATCAAGAAGGTCCGCAATCTCGAGTATGTTCAACCTGCATTCTCTGACCCTGTATTAAACATCACTATAGATAGAATGGATAGGCAACACTATTGTGAAGATATTGATGTTGAAAAGGACTTGAGAGAGTTTGGTTGTCCCTCTATGTTTCATTGTGAGGATCATCTGGATTTGTCTCGGAGTGGGTACCCCGAGGAAAAGGGAAATTGTAGCCGAGAACATAGTCTATGGAATAATGTAGAAAACCAAGGTGAGAGCTCCATGGTAAGAACAGAGGGGCGGTCAGGTAGTGGGGAGACAAAGATAGTGCCCTTAGATCTCTATCTGACTCGCATGATAGAGGGTTTAATTCATTTCTTGTACCTGGAGAAAGGATATCAGCAACAGAGCCAAAAAAAGAAAGGGAAAGCAATAGGAACAAGGGAATAACTAAAGGGAAAATGGCAAACGAAGAAGATAAGAAAAAGGTTGACAAACTGACACCTGAAATTGCTGATTGTTTACAAGAGAAGGTAGGTGAGAGGATGGCAAGGTCGGGTCGTGGAGGCAGAGGCCGTCCACGACAAGGAAACCCGGGTGGAAGGCCGACGGAAGATCCAGGAAACCAACGTAGAGGGAGACGGTCAACCCTGTCCGCGGTGTAGGAGGCCGCTCATGCTTACCAGGAAAGAACAGACGAGGACATACGTCGAATTATCCAGAATTTGGAATCCAGTGTGTTAGAGGAATAGTCGGATTCTGAGACTGAAGAATGACCATCAATGTTTAGTGACCCAGGAAACACGAGGGGAAGGTTGACACTCTACATATAGTCTTTGCATATTTACTGGGTCCTAAAAAGCCTCTTGGAAAAGGCTTTGGAACAAGTCGCTAAGGAAATGGTGGATATAGCCAATGGATTGCCAGACTTGCAGAAGGAAATGAAAAATTTCCAAGTCATTATGATAAATCAGAACAATAAGCTGGAGGAGATGTCTCAGATTCTGTCCAGGATGGTTGGCTCGCACCCCAGCCAGGTGGACCACACAGATATCCCCATGGATATAGACCAGAAGACTGGAACTAGAAAGGTATGATGTACTTGAGGCTTTATTGTTTGTTTTTTGATCTGATCTCTTTAACTGTTTAATGCAAAATAGTAGTTTGATAGGAAGTTTTTGCTGTATAGTGCACATAGCTAGTACTGAAAGACTTGTCAAATTTTGCTTTTGGAACGCTTATAATAAACTCAGGTGGCCAACAGACCTGGTTTCCCTTAGGGGCAGGTTGAGGCCACCAAAATGATGTATCTGGTCTCTTTGTTTAGCATAATAGAAACGAATGGTACTACCTCCACTTACAAAAAAAATGTCCTTCGTCAACATCAGGGGAGACCACCCATCGAGAACTTAAAGAAACTCCTTATCCATTGAATCTACTGGTTCCAACTCGTTATGGCCCAATTACCCTTAAAAATAAATCTAATCTAATATAAAGCTAATATAACCTAAACTAATAATTAATATATTACACTTAGATTGCATCATGTTACATTTCCTTTGCATCGAGCTTTAAAGATGTAAGTTAAAGAAGTAAATTGACACAAATGTTTGATCGATTTAAAAAGGTTGATCAAACCACAATTAAATGATTTATTTGCCTCTGTAAGAGAGGACTTGATGAAAAATAAGATGTAAATGTAGAACTAATCTAAAACATGAAAAACCTATCTCGAACTAGAATGGGATAAGCCTCTCCCAATTCGAGAACAAGATAATTAAAATAGGGGGAAAAACTGGTTTATGAATGAATTCAGAATTAATATTCAATTATGAATTCCAAAATAGTTTGTAAACTCATAAAAGGTTAAAACAAATGTGAAAATGAATCTACTTTAATAATTAGTTATTAAGTTAAGTCCATCTACAAGCCTGAATTCATATTAAACATAATTCATTATAAAATTTGTATAATCAAAAGAAATAATTTATTTCAATTAATACACATAAAAGAAAAATACACACATAAATGGATAATAAATAGTTATCATTCACCACAAGTATAATTCAATTAATTAAGTATGATTTTGATCTCATTCTGCCTCTTGGAGATAGCTCCTGCAAGACTTTAGCAACATATCACAATATGCCTCAACGATAGTGTTAGAGATCAAAGAAACATACTACTTATAATGTAGATTAAAACCAATTATAAAACTTTGACAAAAATATAAAAAAATTAACATTATAGTAATAGTACACAAGAATGAAAATTCATTAAACAATGCCAAAGCTTACTATAAAATATGCAATCTTGGAGAAACTTAGACCCATAGTAAAATTTCCTGCAATAGTGCAAAGCAATTATAACAGAGCCAGAAACCCTATGTTTTCTCTATAAGCGACTTTTTTCTACATAAAAATAGTGCTATTGCACAAATCAAACAACTACAGAGAATCCCCCTTGAGTGGATCGCAACCTCCTTCTTTGCATCAAATTCATGGGTATTTATACAAGATTTACAGAGCTAACAATCCCCCTTATATCTCTCAACAACCAAATTTGGAGGTTTTCTTTAGCAAGCCGAACACAGATTGTTTTAGTTGAATACATGCCAAATTTGGGAAATCGTTACACCAGTCGAACCAATTGACTCTTTTACTGGCCAAAGGATCCATTACTTGTTATTGGTCATGGCCTGTTATGGAGTTCATTACAACAGTGGAGTTAATTTTGAACAGTATTTTCCACACAGCATGGGGCATTTAGAAGCAGGGACCAAGCACAACATTATGTCATGTTACACAAATCACAAAGGAGATTAGAGATTTATTATTAAAACAACGAAAACATAGATTAAACTATAAAAATTCGTTAAACTATACTTATGCCAAGAGACCTTTTTGAATTAATTAAGTGGCTTTTACTTATACGTGGCAAGAGATGAATGATATTAGCAGTAAGCTCATCGAAACTTTTAAAATGAGACAAGATGAAACAATTGTGATATTGGGCGGCTCCGATATGGAGCAGATGCAATATCATATTCAACTCTCTTTAATAACTTTATTGGGTCCATTATATTGGAGCCTTGTATTAGAGATTTGATATCGGGGATTTTACAATTGTTACCATTTAAAATTTTTGATATACGGGTGGACACAATGTTCGAATTAGACCATCGTTAATACGCATATCAGGTCAAACATATCGGAGCCTGGCAGATATCGAAAGTCAGAGATTGGAGGGATATGAATATGAGAAGTAAGAGATTGGAGGGCTATGAATATTGGAAGTCAGAGATCAGAGGGATATGAATATTGGAAGATTGGCATATCTATATCGGAGTATTGAAGGGCGATATATTGGAGCTTTTTAAATGTATCTCAAAAGAAAATCTCTAATATGCATTACTTATGATATGCGGGAATGGAAACAATGGCATGGAATGTGGGTCCTTTTGACAGTTGATTATCATATGTTTTATGGCCTAGCCACTTTATAACATACATTTATTTAAAAGAGCCACATTAATATGATGGATCAGACTTTGGGTATTAGATATTTTCAAAAAGGATTCTTTTGATATTAAAGTCTCAATGCTCAAAAGTTTCGATATATATATTTCATCAATGTGTCGATTTCTCTACTATTTAAGGCTTAAAACCTACGAAAATATCCTACTCTCGAGAGCTATTTTATTCCTTAATCTAATTAATTAAGATATTTAAAACAAAAATTATTTACAAAGTTTATTAACAAACAAAATTAATCAAACTTGAGCAAACTATAAAAATAAAACAAGTGTAAATAATAAGAAAATTAAACATGAAAGGAAGCAATCACACTCAAAATTTTCAATTTAATACTAAAAAAAAGTCCAAAATTTTCAATTTAATACTAAAAAAGTCCATATATCTATTATGGTAAAATAAAATAGTAGCATTATGTTTTCACTACAACACTATGTCACATGATCATATGATCATATTAGTATCTTTATTGATATATTTCTATTACACATAGTCAGACACATGCAATGAAAAAAATCCATTCGAAAAACTCCTATAGAAAGAACTCTCATAGAAAGAATGAAATAAGCAAAACAACATCATCAATGAATTAATCAAAATATTACTTTTCCTTAGAAGACCTATTTTCTTAAAGTATGTATTATCTAACATTTGGATTGTAAAGAAATTTTTTTAACCAAAGCTTTATTGCTTATGATCGAAACAAAAATAAGAAACATAATGGTCGAGTTTCATGAAACCCTTTGTAAAGTATTAAGTTATAAACATTTTTTTCATGTTTGATAAACCTTGAAAATATATGTGAAGTCTTTTGGTTTGCTATAGAATTTAAAAGGGGACTCAAGTATGATGTTGAAAATTGGTCATCGTTCGATATTATGACAACTTGACATTCAATTGTAACATTTTTTCCACACTTAGTAGTTTTTTCAACATATGGTTTCTCATGTACTTGAAGAAATTGTTCAAACAAACTGGGTGAATATCAAAGACTTATTTAGTCTTTGACATACATTAGCTCATATATAAGGACCAACTATTCACATCAGTAAAACGTCAGTCTTTCCACCACATATAGGCACATCATGCATAAAATTGTTGATGTATTTCCTTTCAAAATAGGATGTTAATCTATAAATTAAGACATCTTTATAATCAAGATATATTTAACTATTTCACTCATATTTTTGAATCCTTATCAAAAATGGTTGGAATAGCCATGGTTGCAATGAGAAAGAAGATAACAACTAATATGTAAGTGATGATGACATGTATGAATTATGTAAGTGATGATGACATGTATGAATTATGACATGGATGAATTGAGTAAATTAAGGTTAAAATTATGAATACAAAAATTGGCATGTTTAGACCTCAAGAAGAGTTGTAGTCGAAGAAGAACAACTTTGGATTCATATATGAAAACAATGATGATAAATTATTTCATATTTTTAATATTTGTATACCAATCACATCTGTGAGCATGTAATTTATTTTCTATGATTTGCCAGAGAATATAAAGGATGATGGTAAGTAGGAAATTGATTTGGATGATGAGGATGATGGTCATGATGTAATTTATGATGTTAATGCTAATGAAGCAGGTCATGGTGAAGATCATGTTTAGGAAGAAGAGAAAAATAATGATGTTGATGTATTTTTTGATCATGCACTTGAAGTTGCTAAATTAGATGACATATATGAACAATTCCAACATTTTCATTGAGTGGACTACATTACATTGTATTATTTTGATCTAACTCCATGTACTATAAAAGGGAAGAAATATCCTCATTTATAAATTCCTAAGAAGAAATAGAAAATTCAAAGAAACTATATACATTTGAATTAAGTACTTCAATAGATTTTCGAAACCAATTCATTGGAGCAATTTTATCATTTAGTTAAGAGACAAGTACATGCATACTTGATTTGGAAGGTTTCTATAAAAAACAATTGGACATGAATGTTTTTTTTAGCAATTGATAATTCAAGGCATGAGTTTGCCCACTTAATGTAGTCTTTTGAATTGAATGTTCAACATACACTCAATGATAGAATGGTTACTCATTTGCACTTTCATGGAGGGGCATATCGATGTTTTCGATTCATAGTTCCTAAGACTTCTCACTTTTCAATTGACACGGGGAGATATCAATGATATTTGTCATAATTGAACATTCAAAGTCTACTTTTTATATTGCATATTTTTGTCTCTTTAGGATCATGTACTGAAGTTTTTACTTTAATTTTTGGGACTAATTGATGATGGATTCTAGATCTGATGAAATTTATATGGATCACATACATAGAGTTTTGGATTCATTTATTTAAGCTTTAATACTTGGATATTTCTTAGGATGATGGAAATTTGATGATATTTGGAGGATGATAGTTTGTTGAATTTCTCATATACTTTTATAGATGGATGAATTTTGAAATTTTTTTTGGCATTTGAGGACTTATTCACTTGCAAACTATTGACTTAAATGTTCAATATTGTAATCAATAGTTTGGGAAGTACCATCAGTTCACATAATTTACTTCTCAATGCGATTTTTGATAGGATTATGATTCATTCATTCATGAATCATTATAGGTTTTACATACATAGTATTTTAAAGGATATAGGATTGGGATGCCAAGAAACACAATTTTTTATTTTCTAGATTATTGGCAGTTACGTTATGTGTTGGTATTTATCAACACAATTGTTAAACTAATAGTTGTTAGACTTCACAGGGATGGTCTTTTGACCAAATACAAATTTTCACTTTTACTTAAAACATTAAATAGTTAAACTTTTAGATTTCAAATGTGTTGAATTTGCTACCAACTCACTTTTCATCAATATTTTTTCTCATTGAACTTGATTTACATTACTAAACACTTACAACTTATTTGTCTCATTTATTATATATAATTTTTTCCATACATATTTTTGCAATAAAATTTTGTTGATTTTATAAATGTATATTTATTCACCTTCCTCAAATTAAAGTCATGAATATTAAATAAATATTTGAAATTTATAAGCTTTTATTTTCTACTACTTTGTAAAGAAAATTATATAGATATAATATTAAGTAAGGGATTTTTAAAAAGTCCTATATAAAATAGTTGATTCAATGGAGTAATTTCCCTATGAGATGCATTATAGAATATATATATATGTATATAAATAAAATAGTTGATTCAATGGAGTAGTTTCCCTATGAGATGCATTATTATCCAGGACAATATTTTCACATTTAATGTTATTTTAAAATAATTATTTTTAGAAGAGGGTTTTAATAAGTTAATTTAGCATTGACGAGGGAAGGTTTGCTGAAATCGGAGTTGGAATGCAGTCAAATGCTTCTTCATATTTATCTTTTCCTTTTTCTTAAAAGATCTCTATTTTGATTGGTTAATGTGAATCTTAGAAAGCATGTTATTTCTCCATTTGAGTGGAATATTCAAATTTATAACTTGGAATTAGTTTAATTTAATTAGGAGTTATAAAGTTCATTCAAGGCCTGCAAATATTTTTATTGTAATGGATTGGTGTAATTCATGTACGGATGGAAAGTATAAGGATATTTTGGATTATCTAGAAAAGATAATATTCTAATTTTCACGTTATAATATTTTGTGGAAATTGTAACGACTTATGAGTTGTTTCTAGTATTATAAGGTCTTTTACATCTTAAATTGAATGTAGTGATTTATAGAACCTAGTAAAATTAATTTTGGTATTGTTTTCTAGATCTAACAAAAATGAAAAAGGAGGTTTTAGGATTTTTTGTATTGTCTTATGTTATATTTTTTCTTAGAACCCACTAAAATTAATTTTGGTTTTGTTTTTTAATCCAACAAAAAAGAAAAGGGGGTCTTAGGATTTTTTGTATTATGTCTTATGGTATATTTTTTCTTATATTTTAATTAAACATATTCAAACATATGTAATTAAATAAATTTATTTAAAGGCCTTTCATCTAAGGTAATACACGGTCATCTTAGGACAATTCTTCATTTTATTTCATATGAACAATGTTCTTTTGTAATTGTGGTAAGTAATAATAGGTAGATAGAATAATATGTGTTATTTAGAGGTTGTGACAATTTTTCCTCATGGTATATACGTAAATAATATATTTAGTAGAGTAAAATTTAGCTTTTACATAAAGGACACGTGGAGGATTTAGAGGTGACTATTAGTTATAACTTCGTTTTGTCTTGAGATATTTTGTTTAGGTTAGAATTGATAAAAAAACCTTTAGTATGTCATCATAATCATATGTTAATAGGCTAGAATTTTTTTTGTAATATTATTTTAGAGCAACTATATTATTGTATTTTTTTATGTTCTTATGTATCAATTATACAATTCTCAATTATCTTGTGATTGCTCGATTCTATATTGTGTGCATGATTAGTCTTTTTAGAAGTGTGGGAGTTTTTGGATTTGATTATAGGGAAATTGAAACCATCGTGCAA
This sequence comes from Pinus taeda, assembly GCA_000404065.3. Classification (NCBI taxonomy): domain Eukaryota; kingdom Viridiplantae; phylum Streptophyta; class Pinopsida; order Pinales; family Pinaceae; genus Pinus; species Pinus taeda. The sequence goes on from APFE030204003.1 coordinate 83,318, forward strand.
AATTTGTTTTGGTTTCTTTAGGACAGAGATGGTGACGAGTTACTAGATTGAATTTAGGATGACTGGGAAAACAATTAGGTGATAGAAGTTCTTATTATTGTTTTCTGCTTGCGGTCATTGGGGATTAGAGTAATTGAAGTTCAACATGGGAGAACCCATTTAAAAGTGCAACCAAGTGAATTTTGGTGGTCTCATTAGTTGTTGATCGTGATAGATGAGAACCATTCCCCTGAATTGTAGTCACTGCCACTACCCTCTGATGAAATATTGAGGTATGTGGTGAGCATAGTGTTGTGAAGCATTGGTCAATCTCGACAATTAATGGGCCCCAGACAATGGAGAAATATTTTATACCTTCTATGTCTATTAGTGATCGAGTGGCCTAGAAATCGTTAAGTGATGAGGAAGCCTGGGTAGCATCATCTTGAGGTTTGATTGATTGATTTTTTATTTGACAAGATTGATAGATGAGGAAATCCCTATCATTTGTTTTTCCACTCCTCAGGACATTGGGGAGAATAGTGATTTTCAAAATTGAGACCAGTTGCAGTGGATTTGAGACCTAAGACCTCGTACTCTTGGTCACAGGGAAAATGATAGGGCTTAGTGCCTTTGGAGTGGAGAGGGCTCTGGATTCGTTCATATTAATGAAGTGTTTAAGCCCTTGGCACAAGGGCACATAAGCTTGGGAATTGCACAGAATAGGGTTGGGATTTATTGTGGTATTGAAAACCATAGACGAGAAAAAAACCTAAGGATTTTGTTATTACTGACATAGTTAATAAGGATCGGCTGATGAAAAGTGTGTAAGTTGACTCGATACCCCATTAGAGTGGTATCAGAGCAAAATTATCTTTTAGAAATGGTAAAAAGGCATAAGGGACCATGTTGGAGGACACCTACGGGAAGAAGGATTCCATAAGTGAATGTAACCTTAAAGGAGGAGATGAGTCACATTTAGGAGAGGTTGGCAATAATGGAAACTGCTAAGAAGTGAGGAGTTGAGGTTGGAGATGTAAGTGAAGCCAGGGAAGAATATTCTAGTGAAGAAGAGGAAAGAGGAGAATCAACAAAAGAGAAAATAGTGAGGATGATAACTAAATTTGGTTCCAAATCGAAGATGGAAGTGCCTGCATATGAAGGTAGTTTGAATGTTGTCGAATTAATGGATTGAATAAATTCCATGGATAAGTGTTTTTACTACGAAGAAGTAAATGTAGAAAAGAAGGTAAACGTTTTTGTTACAGGGCTAAAAAGACATGCAACCTTGTGGTGAGATGAAGTGAATGCTGACCAAAAAAGGAAAGATAAACCTAATATCATAAGCTAGAACAAAATGGTGGAAAATATCAACAACAAGATCCTACCCAAATTTTACCAGCTAAATATTTTTAGACAATTGCAGAACCTTAGACAAAGGTCTATGACAGTGACAGAACATATTGATTAATTTTATAAGTTGAATATTAGAGATGGACATATTAAAGAGAATGTTGAAAATTTTTCCAAATATCTTAATGGCATGAGGTATTATATTTAATATGAGATTGGTATCTTGATTCTATACATAATTGGGGATGCTTACCAAGCTACTTTCAAACTTGAAGAGAAGATTACTTAAAAGTAGATTCAAAGAATCGACGAAGTGGTCCTTCAAGAGGGAAAGGAAAGTAGAGTGGAAGAGTCGAAAGAATCCAGACTGCAAAAGGAGGGGGAGCATCTCCAACACTCAATCACCCAGGGAAGGTGAGTAAAGAGGAGAAAGTCCATTCTACATAGGTAGAGGTCGAGGGAGAGACTATCAGCATAGATGTTTAATACATGGGAAAACAGAACATATGTCTTGGGAATATCTTGATAACACATCAGTGGGCCAAAGAGGTGCTAATGTTGCAGAAAAAAATGAGGAGAATGAGAATCCAATTGTAATTGAAGAACTACTGAAGCAGGGGAGTCATTGTTGATGAAGAGAGGGTTGATCAAATTAGAGGAGCAAGTTAAAGAACCAACTCAAAGGAGAAGTGTACTCAAGACCATGTGCAAGACTAAAGGTAAGTGTTGTAAAGTCATAATTGATATAAGTAATAAAGAAAACTTAGTCTCCCCTAAAATGGTAAAGATATTAAGTTTAAAGAAAACAATACATCCTCGTCCTTACAAAGTTTCATGGTTACAAAAAGGTCATAAAATCACAATAAATGAAAAATGTAGGATAGATTTTCAAATTGGAAGATATAAGGATGAAAAATTGTGTGATGTAATTCCTATGGATGTTTGTCATATCATATTAGGAATCCCATGGAGGTTTTATAAGAGATTTATCCACGATAGTAGAAAGAATACGTACACACTTAAGAAGGATGGTCACATGCATACATTATTTCCTTTACAATATGAAGGAGCTAAATAAGAAGTTGGTCCTAGTGTGTTGTTGATGGGTGGCAAGGAGGTCCTACAATAGATCAAAAAGAAGGAATTCCATTTCCCCTTGATTGGTAAACCGAAGGTAATTCTTACCAAAACTAGTTTAAATGATTTACCAATGAAATTCAAGGATATCTTAGATGGTTTTTGTTGATATAATTGTGAATGAATTACCAAATAAAATATCCCTTGTTAAAAGCATAATCCATCATATAATCCTAATCCCAAGAGTGAGTTTACCAAAAAAGGAAGCTTATAGCATGGAACCCAAGGAGAGTGAAGAAATTATAAATCAGGTTCAATAATTGTTGGATAAGAGGATAATTAGGGAGAGTTTAAGCCCTTGCATTGTACCTACAATTTTATGTCCAAAGAAGGATGAAAGCTAGAGAATATGTACTCACTCCAAAGAAATAAATAAGATAAAAATAAATCACATAGTTCCTTTACCTCGTATGGATGATGTAGTGGAACATCTAAGTAGTGCAAATTATTTTTCAAAGATAGATTTGAAAAGTGGATATCATCAAATTATGATGAGAGAGGGAGATGAGTGGAAGACAACCTTCAAAATGAATGATGGTTTGTATGAATAGCTTCTCATGCCTTTTGTCTTAGAAAATGCACCCAACGTATTCATGGGGTTTCTAGCTAAAGTTCTCAATGATCTTATTGGAAAATTGTAATTATTTATTTAAAATGATATTCTTACTTATAGCAAAGCAAAGGAAGAATGCTTAATTTTTTTAAAATTGGCACTGAGAAAGTTGGAGGAGGAGAAAATTTTAATAAATTTTAAGAAATGTTCCTTCATGAAAACATAATTAGTCTATTTGGGTTTTGTAATCTCTCGAGAGGGATTAAATATGGGTCCACAGGAGGTGAAACCTATCAAGGAACTACCTTCTCTAAGGAATATTTATGACATAAGAATTTTTCATGGGTTAGCTCGTTTCTAAAGGAAGTTTGTCATAAATTTTAGCACTATATGTGCACCAATAGTCAAGACCATTAAGAAGGAGAACCAGTGATTGAAATGGACAACAACAAAGATTAGAGATAAATTTATAAAGGACAAACATAATGGAGGACTATTAGGACACTGTAGGACTAACAATACTTTTTCTCCATTAAATTCCTTTTATTATTGGTTAGGTATGCAGGTTGAAGTCAGGAAATTCATGGAAAAGTGTAGCATGTGCTAATATTGCAAGAGAAGAAGGAAAACATAGGGTTTTACCAACTACTACCCATTCTAAGCAAGCCTTAGAATTTTATTAGCATGGATTCCTTTTTAGGATTTCCTCGAACACAAAGAGGTAATGATTCTATTTTTCATTTATGGATAGATTTTATAAAATGGTTCATTTTATACCTTGCAAAAAAACCATTGATGTCACTAGTGTTGCAAATTTATTTTTCAAAGAAGTTTTAAGATTGCATGGTTTTCTTAGAAACATTGTTTTAGATTAAGATATGAGGTTTATAGGCCATATTTTAATGACCTTATGGAATAAACTAGCCTTTAATTTAAATTACAATTCACCTTACCACCCATAAATAAATGTACAAACCTAGGTGGTGAATAAGAGGCTCAGAAAAATCTTGAGATGTTTTGCAAGTGAATGCCCCAACAAGTGGGACCAAGTTCTTACCCATATAGAATTTTCTTATAATGACTCTTCAATAGAAGTAATAGAATGAGCCCATTCTAGATAATATATGGAATGCACAAAAGAGGAGTTTATGAGTTTAGGAACCTGGGAAACCAAGAAACCAGGAGTGCTTAAGGTGAATATTTTATAGCAAATATGCAGGAGTTGCAAGAGATAGTCAACCAAAAACTACATGAAGCCAAGAATAAGCAGAAACAATAATTATATAGAAGGAGGTAGCTGGACTTTGTGTTTGGAGACTTAGTAATGACTCATGTCATCAAGGAAAGGTTTCCTAGAGGGAAACACAAGAAAATGAAACATAAGAAAATTGGCCCATGTAAAATCCTAAGGATGTTTTCCTTCAATGCTTATGAACTAGAGGTTCTAAAAGATATTAGGATTTCATCAATTTTCAATGTGGCATATCTATATTCCTTTAAGGAGGAAAAAAATGCAATTGCAAATGATGAATACCAAACCTACAGGTGGGAGGGCCAAATACCAAGAACAACTCATAAAGAGATTGAAATAGTGTTGGAAAAGAGGGTGTTCAAGAGGACTAGTAGGAAATAATATTTTGAGCACTTGGTCAACTGGAAAAATCAACCAATAGAAGATGAAAATTGGATGACAACAATAGAAATTCACAAGTTTGGCATAGATGTTCAGGACCTATTGGAAAAATATTCTCTTCCTCAGTAGTCTGATGTAAGGGCATCTTATCAAATAATTTTATTTTTCCCCGCATGAACAATTTCTTTTTGTAATTGTCATAGGTCATGATATTTAGTGAGAAAAACCTATGTTATTCAGAGGTTACACTGAGTTTTCCTTATGGGACAAATGTAAATCATATATTTAGTATAGTGGAATTTAGCTTCGAAAAAAATGATAGATGGGGGATAGGAGTTGGTTCTTAGTTACAACCTCTTTTTGTCTTAAGATATTTTTTTTAAGCCAAGATCGAGAAAAAAGGGCCTTTAGACAACTGGATGCCAACAATGTGGAATTTTCATGTGTTTTTTTTGTTTTCTTTTGGAGTCATCAAAATGGCGTCATTCTTTTCTTTCCTTGCATATCAATTATATGCTTCTCAATTATGTTGTGATTTCTTAATTCTATATTTTATGGTTGATTATTTTTTCTAGAAGTGTTGGAGTCTAGGTATTCAATTGTACGGAAATTTGGACCATCATACACAATTCCTCTTGGTTTTATTAGGACAGAGAGAAGGCGAGAAGTTCCAAACCTAAAAGCAAGATAACCAAGAAAAATAGTTTGGTGACAAAAGTTCTTACTACCATATTCCTTTGGTAGCCATTTGGGATCAGAGTAACTGAAATTTGGTGGAGGAGAGCACATTGAAATGTTTGGCTTAACAAATGTTCGTCGTCTCGTTAGTTTCTGGTCTCGATAGATGAGAATCATTCCCATCCGCTACAATTACGCCACTACCCTCTAGTGAAGTATTGAGGTCTATGGTGAGCGCTATGCAACAAAGCAATGGGTAGTCCTTACAATTAATGAGCTTGAGATAATGAAGAAATCTCTATCGTTGTCTACCTTTATCAGCCATCAGGAAATTGGGAACTTATTTAAGTGATGAGAAAGCCTCACGAGCATTGGCCTGACGTTCAATGTGTTGATCCATCATTTGAAATGTCTCATGGATGGGAAACTCCCCGTCATCGATTATTCCACTCCTTAGGACATCTTGGAGAATAGTGATCGTCGAAACCAAGACCAGTGGTGATGGAGATGAGACCTAAGATAGGAAATTTCATACTATCGATTATAGGGAAATGACAGGCCTTGTATCTTTTGGAGTGGAATGAGTTATGGTTGTGGTCATATAAACAAAGTGTTTAAGCCCCTGTTGCAATGGCACATATTCTTGGGGATTGCAAAAAATAGGGTTGGGCTTTGTCATGGTATTATGGGCCACAACCAAGCAAACAGGCTAGACCATGACCATTATTGCAAACATAGTTACGGAGGACCAGCTGAACAAAAGTGACTAAGTGGACTCAACATCCCATCATAAAGCATCAATTAAGAAAAACTATATCATCAAGCAAGTAATCAAGCTATTACTTTCACTTGAAGACAAGCATCTTCCAGTATTATCTAATATTTGGAATCTAAATAATCTTTTTGAGTCAAAGCAATATTTTTTATGTCATTAAAAAAAATAATAAAGATAATAATGGAGTTTCATGAAACCCTTTTTCAAGTATTAAGGTGCAACATTATTTCATGTTTATTATACCTTTAAAATATAAGTGAATTCCCTTGGTTTTGTATATAATTGGTCACCATTTGGCATTTGGACACATTGGTCTTGGATTGCAACATTGTTTCCACACGTAGTAGTTTTCAAAACATAGTTATTTTGGCATTTGGACCCATTGGTCTTGGATTGAAACATTTTTTCCACACATAGTAGTTTTCAAAACCACAGTTAATTTGGTAATTGAAGAACCTGTTCAAATAAATAAGGTAAATATCAAATAGTTGTTTTGACTTTTATACACACCAATTCATACATAAGGACCAACTATTCAGACCAATAAAACTTCACTTAGTCATGCCACTAGATCTAGGCACACGTGCACAGAAAGATTGATGACGTTCAATTTCAAAATAGGATATTAATGTATGACTTGGGAAATCTTAGGATTTTTTATCCTATTTTTTAATCCTTCACAAGAACTTTTGGATTAGCCATCATTGCACATGAACAAGAAGATCAAAATTATGACATGGGTGAATTGGATAAAGTAACGATATACTTATGAATAATTTAATTGACATTGTTAAACCTTAGGAAGAGTTGTAGTTCAAGAGGAACAAATTCAAACTAATATGTGAAAATAGTGATGATAAATTATTTCATATTCTTAATTATTCACACCATCTACATTTGTAAGCATGTTATTTCATTATGATTATTTACAATAGAATACAAAGGATGATGATAAGAAGGAACTTGATTTCAATGAGGACGATGATCATGATATAGTTTTTCATGATAATGCTAACGATGTAGGTGAGAGTGATGTAGGTGAGAGTGAGGATAATGATGAGGAAAAGAATGAAAATAATGAAGTTGATGTAATTGTTGATGATGATAGTGGAACACTTCCAACATTGTCATTTAGTGGACCACATTACATAATTGTATTATTTTGATATTACTCTGTGTAATTTTTGTGAGAAGACAAATCAATTTTCAGAAAATCATCAAAAGAAAAAAATCAATGAAAGTAGATAATTTTGAATTAAGTATTTCACTATATTTCAGAAGCTAATATGCTGAGAAATCTTATCATTGAGTTAAGAGACACATACACATATACTCAATTGGAGAGGCTTCTATAGAAAATTGGCATGAATGTTTTGTTTTAGTAGTTCATGATTTAGGATATCACTCGGGTCCACGACTATTAATTTCCACTTTCATGGGGGGATATATTGTTTTCTTTGATTCATAGGTCCTAGGACTTCTCATCTTTCAATTGATAGGGGGCGATAGTAATGATGTTAGTCAGAGTTCAAGCTTCGAAGCCTACTTTTCATTTTGAATATTTTTCTTTCTTTAGGATTGTGTACTAAACTTTTTACATTAGTTTTTGAGGATTAATTGATCATTGATCCTAAATCTAGTGGTGCGACATGGATCAATCACATAGAGTTTGAGAGTTCAATAATATTTGGAGGATGATGTTTTTTTTAATTTCCAAGATATTTGAATGGATGGATGATTTTCCAAATTTTGCAATATGAGGACTTAGTCACTTGTAAATTGACAACTGGCATGTTCAAAAATGTAATCAATAGTTTGGGAAGTACCAAGAATTCACCTAGTTTACTTCTGAGTGGGATTTTCAATAGGATTATGATTCACTCATTCTTGCATCATTATAGGTTTTACATGCATAGTGTTTTTAGGGATATTGGATGGGGATGTCAAGCAACACATTTTCTAATAGAATATTTTTAAAAATATTTTATATGTTGTCATTTGCAACTAATTTGTTAACACTCTTGTTCACTTAACAATCGTTAGTCTTCATAGAGATTATCTTTTGACCTGGTAGAGGTTTGAACTTTTGCTTAAAACATTACACATCCTTGGTTTTGAAGATTTCAATTGTGTTGGAATTGTAACCAACTCACCTCTCATTTCTCTAAGTGGACTTAGGTTTGCATTAGTGAACACCTACAATCTATATGGCCCATTTGTTATATAGAAATGTTTCCATATATGTTTTCTACTATTATCTTTTGATTGGTTTTTTGGGTCTATATTGATTGACACTCATGAGATTTCAGACCATGAATATTAGATTAATGAATTGGATTCTATATGAACTTTTGCATTAGTTTCTACGACTTACTAGAGACAATTGTATGGCTATAAGATTAAGTGAGAGATTATTTTAAACATAACTCTACTCACTAAGCTCAGAGACAAACTCAATAATATCTTAAAACACCTTTAATATCTCAAGCTACATATGATTAGCTATTTGGATAATTATAGTTGATTATTGGAATCTTATACTATGTATAAACTCTAATGTGAATAATAACTAATAATTATTCTCTTTTTATTTATTTCCACTTATAATTGATCTTCTTGATGATCTGGTTTATTATAGATATTGAAATATTAATATTTTTGGAAATAATATTAACAAATTTTATCACCAAAATTATTTAGTTGTTATAATAAAAATATTTTAAAAAATATTTATATTTTTAAAAATAAAATTATTTTGATAATTTAATCGAGATGATTGATTAGAAATTAATCAAATATAAAAGTTGTTTTTCAACGATTTAAAATTCAAATCGTTACATCATAAAAATTAGGGAATAATTATTTTTTTAATAATTTTTAATGAAAACAATGTTTTTATAAATATATATTTTATTCAAATCAATTTTTAAAATAATGATTTATTATAAAAATGACTTAAGAAGCAAAAATAAATCATATAATTGGATTCAAATAATTAAAATTCTAAAAGTGTTTAATAAATCTATGAAATAATTCATGTTAAAAATAATTTAAGATTATATGGGATTAATAATTATAAAGTTTTAGAATTGCAATCTAGATTAAATATGGAAATTAAATACTATATAAAATATTAAATATAGTGTGACAAATAATTTGTCATCACTATTATTATTATTATGTGTATTACATAATTGAATACTAAAAGAAATAAAAAATAATGTTAGACAATTTAATAAGTTATTTATTTTTGTTTATGGGGTGTTGAATAGATTGTGATGGGTGCTTTGTTAAGACATTCCTTGACGTGAAGTAATTGATGAACAAGTGTCAACGGATCATTTTGTCTGTCTCAAAGCAGCATTGTTATAAATATATGAATAGAATAGATAAATGTGATTGGAGATACTTATTTAAAGCCTTCTCTGAAGGTAGACAATTCAAGCAGCAGTGGTCTAAAGCCTATGAGAAATCATAATAAGTTGATGTAATATTTTGGGATACATAGCATGATATATGTAACCAATTTTATCATGAGTATATTATTTAAAAATAATTATTAACATTATTGAGAAAAATAAATCATGAATTTTATTAATTCCATACTTATTAAATATATATTTTAATACTATACCAAATATTTTATTTTTATTTTAGGTTTTTGGTATTGAACTCAAATAAATATAAAGTATATCATTTATCTCACTTTCTAGCATGTAATCATAAATGGGATTTTACTACAACCTAGCTCGTGCCATGCGAAAATATGCAAACCAGATTTTGCTCACATGTACAACGTTCTACTCACCTCTAAAATTAAACGTGTGATTTCCAGGAACAAGGCACATGCTCTTGACAATTAAGATTAGTCAAGATATTAAAATATTTTATCAAATGTTTGCGAAATAATATTAATCATCTTTAACGTTTATTTAGTTATTAATTAAACATACTAAAATTAATTTATTTAAAAACCCTTTAGATTTACGATGACTGGAGAAAGATTTAATTTTTTCCAATATTAATTTTTTAATATTAATTTATTAATATTATTTAAAGATTGTGTAAACTTATTTAATTTTTTTATTATAATTTTTTTTTATTTTATTTTAGTGTATATTAGCAAAATTTTCAATTTTGATGATGGATGGACAGGATTACAAATCATACTGGGTTGTAGAATGAATAATTAAATTTGCTTTCATTATTATTTTTAAATATAATGTAAAGTTGGTTTCATTATGAAATAAATTAGAAGAATAATTATTTTGTTTTTGAGTTTATAAAATTATTTTTATTAATAAAAACTCTAGGGACAGGGTTACACATCATATTGGGCTGTAAAATGAGCCTCTCAGCTCAATTAATTAAATATAATGTAAAGTTTTTTCATTATTATTTTTAAATATAATGAAAGTTGTTTTCATTATTAAATTTTAATATAATTTAAAGTTGTTTTCATTATTTAATAAATTGAAAGAAAATTATTTGTTTATGAGTTATAATTTTATTTTATTAATAAATACTATAGGAAAAGGTTACACATCATATTGGGCATATAGAATGAGTCTCTCATCTCAATAATTAAAATATGTAAGAGTTTTTCATTATTAATTTTAAATATAATGTAAAGCTATTTTCATTATTTAATAATTGGAAGAATAGTTATTTTGTTTTTGAGTTATAATTTTATTTTTATTAATAAAAACTATATGTTTTTTAAAACAATAGTTTTTATTAAGCTGTCTTAAAAGTACAGGTGAGAAGTTTGGACCAAAATGTGTTGGGCCTTATTCTTACCGGATTTGTTAGCCACAATATAGTGATAACAACAAAATGAAACTAAGAAGCCTAATAGAGATAGCTCAAACAAACCAAAAGAGTCCAAGAACTAAAAAATAACCAACAATCATCCTTAATCAATAGCATTATCGAGTACATGAGCATCCAGCACGGAAGAGGACTAAAAGATTCATGCACTTGACCTTCTATATGCGCCAACCTGCCTTCAAATTGGTCCTTCCTATCTTGGATCATTTTCTACTCACGATAAGGGAAACCAACATATCCATCGTATGACGCTGATTGTGTTGAAGATCATTCATAAAGAAAATAAATTTGTTGTGAGAATCATGTTGATTGCGAGTTAGTTGCTCTATTAGTAGAGTGAAGACTAATATGAATTTCCAAAAAATCAAATAAAAGTGGTAAATCAACTCTTCCTAGCAAATTGGCTTTGGTCCACCTCTTTTCCAATATTCTAGTGTTTCACATGGTAAACGTCTTGACCTTAAAGATTGATGCCATATGAGGAGCTCCTCTTTGATGTTGCATCATATGTAATTTTACCTACTCACCCAACTCCGACAAAAACCCACCAAAAGAACGAAATACTAAGAGTGACCTTGTAAACCTCCTTTGGGAAAACACCAACACCATAAGTGCAAGATGAGAGGAAAAATATAATAGCTAGAATGGTCCGCATTCAAACAAAAATTGATATACCAAAAAAAACGTTCTACAAATTTAAAAGTAAATAATATAAATATTGATAGAATTATGTAATTAAAATTGTAAAAATATTTAATAAAATTTATCGTATCTTCTTGAACATGAAATTATTTATGTAAAAATAATTAAACATTATAAGGATTAAATAATTATAAACTTTTAAGATTGCAATTTAGTTAATATTGAAGTTAAATATTAAATGTAGTGTAAGTCATAAATTAAAAATAATATTAAAAATAATATGGTATTATAGTATATATTTATTTTAAATAGGGATTTAATATGAGCTAGAGGATCTAATTCTTTATATAAATAAACATATTATTTAGTATAGTTATTTTATTTTAGAATTTTTAAAATTTTTATTTTAATTTACACAACTAAAAAAATAATATAAGACAACCTACTAAACCAACAAAGAGATTGCAAACTGTTATTGGATTGAACATTACATCCATAACATGATGACCTCATCCACATATGCCAAATAAGGCTTTGACCGTTCAAACTAACAACCAACCAGCACCAACTCATCTTTTGCCCAAAGAATTGTCAAAGATAACATTCATCACCGATGACTTCCTCCAAACAAGGCCTAAACTGAACAATCCAAACCATTACAGCTAACGATGAACAAGCGCCAACAAATAATTTTTTCAGTCTCGAAGCAGCATTGTTATAAATATATGAATAGAATAGATCAATGTAACCTGGAGATGCTAATTTGAAGCCCTTCTCTGAAGGTGGACAATTCGACCAGCAGTGGTGTAAAGCCTCAATATGGCTATGGAAATTCTTCCTGCTCACCAAAGTCTGGGTGTTATACCTATGGAAGAGGGTCGGAGAGGACGAAGCTGTGGATCACTCATACCATCTGTTCGGAAGGTAGCAGAATTATTCACATTTAATTATGCAGATTCTTTCCCAAATAATTTTAAGCGGTTATCCTTGTTTTTTTCATTTCGAAAAGAACGCCTGAGCTGCATTTATGTTTTCTCAAAATTTTTGGACATATAGAAATGTTGCAGATTCTGAAGCTCCAAAAATTAGCGGTATCTCATATTCATATTCAGAATAATCCAATGATATTGTTTTTCTGCTCCCTTAATGTATTACTAGTTCCATGATATTGATTTTCTGCTCCCTTAATGACCATAGAAACGTTTGGAATCTGTGAAGAAATGTTTGGATAGAATCATCTGTTGTCTGGATAGAATGACAAACTTCGATATCACCATTGATCACTTGCAGGCGATAGCAGAATTCATTGGAACGTTCTTCCTCATATTTGCAGGATGCGGATCGGTGGTTGTTGATAAGATAAGCAACGGTTCCATAACTCATCTTGGTGTGTCGCTTGTTTGGGGAATGGCGGCCATGATTGTAATTTACTCCATAGGCCATATTTCTGGAGCTCATTTAAACCCTGCAGTCACGTTGGCCCTTGCAGCTGTGAAGAGATTTCCATGGGTTCAGGTATTTATTTGACAGATGTTGTTACCATAAGCAAATAAAATGTACCTGGAATGTAAATGGAGATTAGGAAATGTATGAGATATAATTTGAGGATTGACATTGGATGGGATTTTATTCACTTGAAAGTTGAAATTACAGGTTCCAGGCTACATAGTAGCTCAAGTTTTTGGATCAATATCTGCTGGGTTTACCCTACGTTTCATGTTTGGAGAAGTGGCATACATGGGAGCCACAGTTCCTTCAGGCTCAGAAATGCAGTCCTTCGCTTTCGAAATTATTACTACGTCAATATTGGTGTTTGTGGTTTCTGCAGTGGCCACTGATACAAAAGCTGTAGATCTCCTTAACTATAACCACGCTTATCATATTTCACATTCGTTTCCTCCGATTAATTGTATTACATAACAATTAGAGGTAGCAGCATGAAAAGTTGTGCAGTGTGGATTCGTTGTAACAATAAGTTTATGAATATCGAATTCTACAGGTGGGTGAATTGGGAGGATTAGCAATTGGAGCGACCATCGCAATGAATGTAGCCATATCCGGGTATTAATATTTCTCTGCCCAAATTCTGATTCATCTTGATATTTTATATTGCAACGACCAATGCCTCCAAATCTGTTCATAATGGCGTTTTCCATTTTGGCAGCCCAATCTCAGGAGCTTCAATGAATCCGGCGAGGACGATAGGATCTGCGGTGTCTGGCAACAAATATACAAGCATTTGGATATACATGGTTGCAACTGTAATCGGTGCACTGAAGGGTGCAATGAGTTATAACATGATTAGAGAGACAAAAAAGTCCGAAAGGGAGACTACGAAGAGTGGGTCATTTGTTAAGGGCATGAACTCCACCGAATCAACAACATGACAATATAGAGATTTGTTGCATTTTCGATAGGGTATCTAGTCATATTGTAGACGAGTGAGGAGAAAATGAGCTGTGTCATCTCTAGTAATAAGATTTGTGAAAATTTGTTGTGTAGAGACTTACTGTGTAATATGCAATCCATCAACCATGCAGTGAATTGCATTCTGTTTTTAAATATTTATGGGATATATATCTATATCTATATATAGATATCATCTGAAAATCTCTGCTTCGTGCGCGTACAAAGCAAAAAAAAGTTCATGATACAAATTCTTAGCATCCATCTGCGTAGAATAGACTTTTTGGAATTATTAACTCTTGAGATTAGCAACAATTGTTGGAATATGTAATCCATGTGATTTGTGTGATTTGCGTGAGAACTACATCTTCAATGGATTGCATCTTCAATGGATTGCTTTACTGATTGACGTTGTTATTTGATGGTAAGGGCTAACCAATTTGTCATAGGGTATTAAATGCACTAGTACATGCCAATGCATGCTGTATAACAATATAACACACTACCTGAATGACTACATAAATTGAAAATAAAAGCAGTGTGTTATATTATTATACAACCTGCATGTAGAAGGGTATTTAATGACTTATAGCAAGCTGGTTAACCCTTGCGGTTATTTGATTGTATAAATAGAATGTACTTTTATTTAAAATTGATATTTCTCTTTTAACTAGACCTTTGATAATGTGACTGTGAGTTGAAAATTATATATAATATATATATATATTATATATAATATATATATAAGTTTTCAATGCTTTGACAAAATGTGAGTCTTTCGGTATTTACGTGGATAATTAAGAATAGTAGATATAATTTATGCGTCAAATATATTGATATTTTAAGAAAAATAAAGAAAGATAATTTTGTTATATTGGATGTGTTTGAGGAGGTTTATGTAACACTTTTCAATGCATTAATTTAATTAGATTGTATTTTTTGTTTTTAAAATTATGGAAATTTCGATAAGAGTTTGATAAGTTTTTGTAAGTTCAGGGTATAGCTATCAAACTTCAAGGTTTTGGGTGTTTCAAAAGTCTTTGATGGTGATGAATTCATTTCCACTATCAAAAACATGATTCAAACACAGTTGGTACGAGATTTTTTGAAATTTGTTTGCCTAGATTTAAACCACTTTTGACCATCTTGGGAATTCCTCCTCCTCCGTAGACACTTCCCTTTGAGTTTGGATGAGATGCATATTTTTTTGGTGTGTATTTCATGTTAGGTTTTGATATTTAGTTGTAACTAATCATTTATTATAATTTATGATTCAGTATAGTTTAATGACATTAGTTGCTATACAAAATTTAGTGACATTAGTAACTATACTAATGCTTTAATGGTGGATACAAAAGAAAGAAAATAAACAATTATTGTCACAAAAATACCTCAAAAAACTTGATATGGATCACGTAAGCCTAAATTCAATAATATAGTGGATATTTTTTTAATTAGTCATGAAATAGAATCATTTAATGAATTGAAGACAAAATATTTGTGAAAGACGAATATGAGGTAGAAGTAATGTTAAATGTGAATTTGAAGTTAGTAAAAAATATATTTATATCTAACATGAATAAATACGAAATGATATTTCCAAGATAATTGTGAATTCTTAATAGGAATTGCATCTAGAAAAGATAGCAACTTTCTTATTCCAAATTATTCCGAATTGGTTTAGTGTATGAGTGTGGGATTTCTTGTTAAAAAATGAAGGTGGGATTTCTTGTTAAAAAATGAAGGTTTTAGAAAGTAAAGTAAAAGTTAATTATGCTAATGTTATAGTTGATTATAAATGTAGTCACAAAAAAACTTACGTTAATATTGTTATCAAGTCACTAACATGAAGAATTAATGTTTTGATCTTCATCATTGTCTTCACTATATGAAGACAAATCATTTTCGAATAAATTTAAAGGGGAAGAAAAATAAATTTAAAAAGAGGAAAGATAAAAATAAAGTAATTTATTTTGGAAACATAAGTTCTTATTAGATTCTAAACCATTTTTGTGATGAACATGCTAGTTCCCCTTTCTTATTATTCTAAACTCAATTATTGAATGTATGTAAGAGGTTTGGTGGGAAAGTAATTTCACCAATTTACAATAGCATGGGTTAAATAGAATCACTTTCTAGGTAATGGAGAGAGTCAAGCATGTATCAAAGTAAAAGTAAAGGAAATTTAAATTTAGAAAAGGGGTAGTTTTTAAACCTTGGAATAGGAAAGGAAAATGGGGATTGGAGCTATAAATAGAGAGAGAGACACAATGGATATAGAAGGTAGCTTGCTAAAGTGAAAATTGGCCTGTTATGTATGTAAGAGACATTTCTAATGAGGAAACTACCAAAGATACTTGTAAATATCAATATGAGCTCTCCTATTAACCTCCAAATTTAAAGGAAAGTAAAACAGCAACAAGCACTAGATGATAGAGAAAGGGATCCCATTCCCTGGATTCTTATAGATTGAGGAAAAGTAAAATTGGTGGATTGGATTTTTTGTTGGAGTTAGCATTCTAGGTATTAGATTGATGTGTGGGAGATAGTCATCATAGTAGTTGTTTTCTCCTTCTCAACTACTTGAAACTGAGTTGTTCCATTATTGTTTATAGTATCTTATAATAATAATAATAATATTGATATTAATTTTAATATTAATATTTGTAGGTTTTTCTTTGAATGTGGTTCATGGACTTCGGAGATTGGTGACCGATATAACCATAGAAACATTGTTTGGGTAGATCCACCTAAAGGGATCACTTCTTGTTGGCTTGTTAATAGAGACTAATGCTGAGAGTGTCGAGGAGAATTGAGCTAATTCTTGGGACTAATAATACTTTGTAGCTATTACACACACACACACACACACACACAATAAATATATATTATTAAAATTATAATAATAGAAACAATGATGTGCATTTTTCCTTCTTTTCTCCATATAAAATAACTTATATACAATAATCATACAAAAAATATCATATTTTACATTACTATATTTATACAATAAATTAAGATTATAATATTTATGTTAATCAATAATCTTAATTCTTCAATTTGTTAGGGGAGGTGAATCAATGTAGTGCCAAACTTATCCATTCAAAATATTTCATCAATAAAAAAACATGTATCAGTGTACTATAACAATTTTTGCGCATAAAAATAAATAAAACCATGCATCAAGAGGCGATAATCATCGCATCAACATAAGAGGACACAAGATTTTATGTGGAAACCTTTACAAGAGGAAACCACAAATTTTCTTCTTCCTCCTCTTCCATTAATTACATAGATTTTCATGCGCTAACTTGTTGTAGGCACCCACCCCCAAAATGTGCAAGAAAATAGTCATGATAAGCTTCAACCTGATTGAGGAACCAACCTTGAAAAATGTGCAACCAACCATTTGCACTATGATACAACTTGATTGAGGAACCAACCTTGGAGATGAGTAAGTTTCAACTTGCTATAGGCTTCAACATAATTGAGAAACCAACCTAACTAGAGGCACCCACCTTCTTTCTCAACTTCGTGTGGACCACCTTTCATAATATTTCAAACTAGATCCACTTTCTCTTTAATGTAAGTATTCAAAACTAATCATATTATTCCTATCATCAACCTATCAGATCCTATACATACCCTATTACAACATGTTTATTAATCTGGTCAAATAAAACCCTTCTTGTAACATGTTTTTTCCATATACGTAAAACCAAGTACAACCCACTCATAAACCCCCCAAAACCCATAACATTGATTTCGGACATCAAAAATATATCTTTAGTCCTTTTCATGCCTTAGAAATGTTCACCACTAAATCCAAATCATCATTCCTTTTTCAAAATCAAACTTGGCTTTGAAATGAGCTTAGAAACCATCAAAAATCATATAAATTCAAAAACTAAATTTATTTCTCTATAGAATGGCCCTTTCAGTGTGCACTCTGGAAAAAGGTTGTTTCATAGAAACAATTCTACAAAATATGTTCCTTGAGTCTATTAACTATTTGACAGAATGAAAATTTACGAGAAAGTAAAAACTAAAAAATTGACCTCATAATAGTCAAGGTTGGAACTAGTGACCTTGGATACTAAATACATATCCAATATGAACTACACTATCTGATGATGCTTGTCAAGTTATCCCTTCAAACAATTTTTTTTTATGGTTGAGCTAACTTTAAAAGAAAAAGGATGGGATTGAATCCCATCACCAACTATATCCAATCTCTCTAATATGTGGCCATAAACAAATCAAATCTCACTAGCTATGGTTATGTTGTAGCCATATAAGATTCTACTATGAATCAACTTGCAATAATACTGTAATCATGTTTCAATATTTCCAGTTATAGTTACATTGTAGCCATAACCATTTGGAACCAAGTTCTAGTTACACTATAGCCATAACCACTACAAATCAGGTTATGGTTACAATGTGACCATAATAATTGTGAATCATGCTAAGGCTACACAATAGCCATAATCACTTATAAAAAAAAAAAAAAAAAAAACTCAACAGTGTCATCTGGTTCCAATCATATCATGGCTAGAACAACCTAAACTGTTAAACTCTCATGTCACAGACAAGTCAGAACTAAATTTTCAAGCTCTTGGAACCATGTCGTATTCGAAAAGTGAGAAACATTCCCTCCATAGGGCTAAAAAACAAGACATTTCTCCAATGAAAAATAATATACCCAATGAAGAATTGATAGGTGGATCATTAAAATCATCACAACATATTTTGTACTTGTTCTTGTATACTCTATCTCTTGAGCCCTCAATCATATATATATATATTAATCTTTGTGGTATCAAGGATTAAGAGGGTCATCTTGGGGATAACAATTATGCTGACACCACTGGAGTTTTGATTCATATTGTTATAACTCTGTAATTCCTTAAGGATGTGAAAGAAATCCAGAGGTAACCACAAAAGCACTTTCAAGCTTAGAAGCTATCCCTACTCAGAGAGGGATCTCTCTATTGGATTTAGATTTGTTGATTTTGGAGTTTTACGCTAGATATTAGGTTCAGAGTTTCGTTTTTTGATATGTTTGGTTGAAACTGCAAGGAAAGGCCATTGGGAAATGAAGTCAAAGTCTTAAGGTGGTAGAAAACATAAATATTAGAAAAGATTGAAACAGGCAAGGTAGGCAGGCTATTGGATCTTTGAAGCTTTGTGGAGTGAAAAGAGAGGAAACTATTCAGATTCAATTAAACATAGAGAATTTTAACATGAATTCTATATTTAACTTCAGTTTGAAAACATATAAATTTCTTATAAGCTAGGACAGAGTGTGATTAAACAATTTCAACCCTTCATCTTATTTTAAACAATTCAGATAAGAAAACATATGAAAATAGAGATATAACAAGTTTACAAAATGGAGAGACATCACCAATTAGTCTGAGACATGAATCTTGGAGTAGTCTTCTATATTAATGAAATGATCACTTTCAGCTCAGTGCACAACTTTACATCAAAATGTGCTTTCTTGATACAAGTCCCAACATTTGCACTTTGATTTGTGAAGTACTTATACAAAAAAAAAAAAAAATATCAAAAATATCTCGAGTGAAAATATCAAGATTTTTTACAAAATATTCTAAGATGATTACATAAATGTTACAAAAAGGTAAGCAACTAAAACTTTTGTAGTGCTCTGGCACTATCCTCAAGTATTTTTAGTGATGACTCAACCTGAAGAAGTGTTGCCTTGTAGTTGAAGGTAAAAAATGTTTTACCCAAGTAACTCACACAATTTGTCCCATCGGTCTCCACTTGGAGTGGATAATTTGAGTAGTTTCCTATAATTTTAATCCACCTTGTTATACTTTTGAAATGTAGGTGATGAGTGCCAATATTGTAGCAAACATGTTGCAACTCCTGGGGCTACCAACTTTACTTCATCAACCCAGGGTTTGTACAAACTTGGAGGTGACAATGTTGTATACAAAAATAGATGTAATGATCTACTCTTGTCACTGTTCAACTGGGTGATAGACCACTAGGGTTTGTCAAACCAATCTTCTACTGACTAGAAGAAGTCTGACAAGCAACTGGAGAAGGGAAAATTATCCTTAATGAAAGAAAAGGAATACTGCCTATTTTAAGGAATGAAAGACTGAATTGGAAGATTCTTGTAAAGTGACAAGAAATCCTCTATCTACTCATTGACACATTTTTATTGCAAAAGAATCCTAGCTTAACCCTATTTATCACATGTGATGATATAAACTAACTGAGCATGGAATCTAATTTAGGGACTATTATAACTGTTGCATGCATGTGCTAATTCAGAAATGGAGAAAAACTCTTTCCCTTTACATTTTCATTTTATGAATGCAAATGTTAATCTTCACTTGTTCTTTGGTAGGGGAGACAGGTATGGAGGAAGAGGGTTAGAATGGTGTTAAGGGTATGGAGGTTAAGTGGAGAACTAATCCCAACTTCAGTGATGATTTTTTTGAATTTGGGCTCAAAACAAGCTGCTACAAGATTTCGTATAGGAAAACTATAGGATGTCCTAGTTCTCCTACAGGATCCATTGCTTTACTACAAGAAACATGCCGAAAGCTTAGGAAGTTGTTTAGAAGGTGGAATGAAGTGTGGGAAAGGTAGATAATGGGAGAATAAGGCTTGGAGGGGGTGAACACTATCCAGGGCTCAATCAAGTGCTTCAATATGGTTGGATTTTCTCAATGGAAATGGATATTTTTGCTTATAAAATAAGAATTCAGATTGAGGTTTTAGTGTATTTTGGAAACATGGGTGGATAAGGCCTGGATGAGGCAAATTAGATGAGGTCTCCCTGCAATTTAGAATCTCCTGCAACAACATACATTCTTGTTTGCATCTATGCACAAATTCATCTATACATGTGAAAGATTTATTAAATGGAAGAAAATGGAGTTATTACCATCCAATAGCTAAGTTCATGAATGGAATTTCTTTGAAACCAATGCAAAACTTAAGAGATCAAAAATGACAATTTTAAGTCATCCTAAGAACTTAAATACAATGACTTACTCATCAAGAAACCCTAGATTATGCATCAAAGAAAGAAACCTATTTTGGGGCTGCATGAAAGTATCCCTCAAGTCATGATCCCAAAAGGGAGATGAGGTGAAATCCATTATCACTAGCTTTTCTGGAATGTATCACTATGATACCATTGATCTAACTATCCACAAATAAAAGAAAACTAATTAATCATACCACTACTTGCAAATTAACAACACCAAAATCATTTCAACAAATAACTATGAATGTAATCTAAGAATACATATACAAAAAGAGGAACCTCTACTGCCAGGGTTGGGCCCTAACTCAAGAGCTTCAGCCCTCTGAGTCAACTCAATGCTAGATCGAGCGAATTCTTCTCATTTTCATTAAAATATAAAAAAATTATGCAAGAGTGATCAGTCACAATGTCTCAACTTGAAAATGCCTCTTGGCTACCACAGACAAAATTTGAATCCTAATGAGCCTCTAGGCATTCTTATTTATACAGCTGAAGTTACCCACAACTTCCTTAAATTTAGGGAGGCTTGGCTCCCAATCTCGAGATCAATTGGTCTTCAACTATCACTGGCTTGGCTACCAATGATCTTAATGGCTTGGCTACTTGAAACTCTGAGCTAATGTGATTTGATGGAGGAATCTTCGAGTGAGTGAGGAGTTAAGGAGGGAGATCCCATCTCCTAGAATCTGTCTTGCTTGTCTCCTTCGATTTTCTGCACTTTAATTGGCCAAAATTTTCTTCGAAACCTGCAATAAATTCACATTAGACCACTAACATGGAATCTCATCTGTACCCTTCTCATTAAGAAAAATATAACAAAACATGTAAAGAATTATGAGAAAAATTGATTTTAGTAAGCTCGAGAATTGCATTAAGGTCCATATAATTTACCCATTGATGAGCCTCATCAGTAGGCTTGATAATGAACAAGTAATTTATCTCATGTTTGATAAATAGATCAAAATCCAAAGCTTATGTGAAGTATTTTCCTGTGATGCTTCCTTTGATGGTAGAAAACTTTGACTTATCCCTTACTATGGTGTATAATTTCTCGTGATAATCTTCTAAACTGATCAACTTATCTCTAATTCTATCGAACCTCGCAGTCCTTTCTAATTAAGCACATTAAATTTCCTATGGCATTTCTGAATGCTGGACTCCATATTATGACTCTTGTTCTCCAATTGTAGCATAAGGTTCCTTTTTTTGAGGACCCTCCTCACCTTCGAAATTGTCTCTGTCCTATCTGTAATTTCAAATTCTTCTAATTCTTCCTTAATCTTTGAATTCAAAATTTTGATCAGAGTAGTGGCTTCACTTGGATTCTGTCCTAAATCTCTTTTCACCTCTTCAATGACCACTTTAGACCTGTGTACTAACTCTTTTTTCTAAGAAAAAATTGAATTGAGGGCCATATTTCAGTCATCGGCTCATTTATTTCTATCCATATATTTTCTTTTGCATGTGCCAATATTTGTGCCATTTTATATACACTTTGAAATTGTTCAATGTTCTGTGTTAATATATGAGTTTTCTGTAGTTCTGCTAGGTATACATTGTTAATTTTCAGCTTCTACTCTTGGAGATTATTTAGCTAAGTTTTCAGCTTCTCAATTTCCTGTCCTCTGATTGACAGGTCATACATCGCTTTGATGATTTCTTTTGAAGAATATGTGGATTGTGCCTCCATAGAAATGGATGCTGAAGTGGATGCCCCTCCTACTGATGTAGATGAAATTAGAACTATTGTCAGTGATATGACTACCAACTGTGTGGATTGTTCTCTTTCCTTTAACAATTTCTCCATCTCAACCTCCATTGCTTTGATCTATCCACTTTCTTCAATAATGATTATGAATATGTCTTAATTTTCCTTCTCTAATTCTCCAGCTTCCTTAGTGTGCAGATCTTCTGTGGAGGGAAGCTTGAGCTACTTCTTGAGTGTTGTAATGATAACATTTTTCGTTCTTATAATCTCCTCTGTAGGTTTCACATCGTTTGGATCATATCCCAGTTCGATTGCAAGATCTTCTAATGATTTGATTTTTGTGTCTTTGGCTAGAGAAGAGATCTTCTCTAATTTGAGCTGGGATTGGATGTTATTGACTGAAGCTTGCAGCCTAGAAGCTTCCTTTGTTGAAGTTGTCAAATTTGAGCACATCATCTCCCCTACTTGTTTATGCAGGTCTATTTGATCAATTGGATGAATTTTCTTAGTATTGAAGGAAAAGTTTTATTTATTGTAGTCTTCTGGAGTTTTTGGGAAAGGGACCTCAATGTGTAGGAAAGTTATCTACATTTTCCATTTCTATGTGTCAAAGGCAGAGAGTTGCCTATGATGTGAAGGGGTTGTCTGCTTCCAAAAATGTGCATATGTTGTAGCTTTTAGCAGTTCATTTTTCTTCTTGATCTCTTTTTACTTAGAAAATATGTTTGGTTCAGATTGGCCATGAACCAATTCCCATGAGTGAGAGGTGTCCAATGGCTACTCAGAGGTTGAAGAGGATGGAGATCCTATAAAAATATCTTCATCCCTCCTTGAAGCATGAGGGCTTGTCAAAATAATAGTGGATTGTGTATTTTATTCTTGAAAATATTGCTCTATTGGATTGGTCCTTTGCCTCTTCTTGTAGATATTAAATTCTTTCTCTGGAATTGCTGTGACAATAGGGGAAGTATCTTCCCTTGGCCTCTTGTCTTGCTTCTCCAATGGTGTAGGAGTCTGTGTAGTTGTAGTGGATATTATGTCTTCTTCTATCCAACCATTCATCCTGGTTCATGTATTTCTTAATCTTTGGCTTGGGAGTGTTAATGTATCGAGTATTCTTCTATTCTACTCTTAGCTTTGAAATCACTCCCAAGGAGTCATATGACCAGGTAAAGCTAAGTTTGAAGTTCATTTTCTTTAGGAGGATGTCTTCTTCTTTAGTTGTTTCCCTAGTATTGCAGATGAAAGGGCCCACCTGTGTTTAATATTAAATTGTGATTTCTTCTTTGCTACCACAAAATGCAGCTCGTTAATGTTAATCATTTTTCTTATGTATTCTAATGAGAAAATTCTCACTGGAACAAACTTTTGCAACCTGTATGGTTAAAATTCACACCAATAGACCCTGATTTATGTGTAGTTCTGGTAGACGTACCAATCACTTGTTTTGGTCTTCTCACTAAGATGAATAAATCTTTTGATTTCTTGTCCTATCCTTGGCTCCACATTGTTGTTTAATAAGTAGGATGCTACATATAAAAACTGATCAACATACTCATTGAAGGCGAATTCATTGGAAGTCTTCCTTACCAAGGAAGTCCAATGAATTATTGATTGAGCATTGTCTTGCTCATCTAATTTCTGTAGGGGAAACAGAAACCTGTATGCCTAATGATATAGAAATAAATAAACCATGGTTGAAGCATACGTGAAGGTTCCCTCTATAGAAAATTTTAGGAACTGCTCATGGATTGCATCTGCTAGAAACTGACCGCAATTGAAGATGGAGGGTTTTTCACTTATGGTAAAGACTAATAAAAACCCAATGATGGCCTCATCAACCTACTAATCGGATTGGTAGCCAAGCAAGAATGAGATAATGGAGATAATATATTTGGTCACCTCTAGAAACATAGAGGAAGAATAAGGGGGATTTTTCTTGGGTAATTGGGCATCCTCAGGGAGAAAAGTCTCAAAGAACTTAGCTCTATGTGGGAAAGTGAGGTTATTGTATAATTCCATGAGGGGATCTACTGTAAAAGGTCTCAGAGAGGAGGATATTTTCACTTGGACCATTTGGAAGATGGATTCATAGGTGATTGTGAAAAGGGTGTCATTATTTTGGGCCACAATTTCCCTCTAACTAAGAATATATCAGAATTTTCACCATGAAACAAACTCAGGGAATTGTTAGGTTTGAGGGAAAATGAAGTGGGGTAGGGAGGATTACCACAGACCCAATTCATCGATGAGGCCTATGGATTTCTTCTTTAACTAGTTGTGGAGTTCATAAAGGTCTAACTCACAACTGGTTTCAATGATCTTATACTCTTGTTCTACTAGAGGTTGGTGGTATAAATCGATGACAGGGGGTAGAAGGGGGTTCTCCTCTGTAACCTTAGTTGCTTTTAGGAGCCATGATGATATAAAAATGAATAGGGGAATTTGAATTACCTAGGAAAGGTTGGTCGAAAAATTGGTATCTAAGGTGAATAGGAAATTAGCTTGCTAACGGGTCATAGTTGTAGGCTAGTTCAATGACTCGGCACTGTGACAAGCTTTGTCCACGAACTGGGCACTGTAACACGTATATCTGCTGAATTTGTACTAGAAAGAAAAGCTATGATTACTAATGTATTGTAACAACAAAAGGAGGGTGATAGAACAAGTTTTGGTTGATTTTATAGGAAAAAATGGCTTTACCATTGCAATCATGTCGTTAATGGAGTGGGTCATTTATCATAGGAATGGTAACATAACGACTGGAATGGGGGTGAGTTGACGTGGAGGGGGGAAAGGATGTGACTGTGATGGGAGAGGAGAGAATAGGAAAGTGCCATGTGCATCCTCTCATAGGAGTGAAGGTGGGACAAGAGGTGCCACTTGGTAGAAAGGGAGTGGAGTAGGAGCGTAAGGGCCAATGGTCACAATAGTAGTCGAGAGAGGGAAAGTGGATTTCAAGGAGGGGTAAATGGTATTAGGTGGGGGGGGGGGGGGGTTTGAAATGAACCTATAGGGGACCATGTAGCAAGGCGTTGTGAGGTGAAACACTTTTCACCCAAACCAACCCCCCCCCCACCTTGGTTGTCCGTTAGAACGGGTTTGGGGGGGGTCCAAACTCATCACCCGTCGTTGATCTTAGTGAGTGAGATCTCAACCATTCATTTGAGTGCATCTTTCATTACAAGCAACAAATATGTCTCATCAAATATAAACTCGATTAACTATTACAAATCATGATTTATATAATGTGATGACTTTATTAACCAAGCCTAAGTGATTTTTAATAATGTGATTTTATTAATTAATTTAATTAATACTAATCTAAGTGTGATTAGACTATGTATTCGAATATTTGGATTTATTTAACTATTTTAACCCTAATTTAACCATGATTACACTATGTGGTTAAATCATTATTTATTATATCTAAACACACTTCATTTAATTAATCTAATCACGCTTAAAAGGCGTGATAAACCATTAAACCTATTTATTTAGCTTCAATGAAAATGTGGCATTTTAACTAGCAACACACTTTAAACTTTATAAAATGTTTCTCATGCATCTTTTTTATTTTTTCTTTGCAATGCAGTGGCATTTAAATTTGCTCACTTATTGGGGTATTTTCATTTTGTCATATTTTTATTTTTCACTTTTTTCACATATATATTTTTTGTATCCCCTTTTTCCTTTTCTTTTCGTTTCTTTTCTATTTTTTCTTGGAAATAATTTGCAGGATAAAATATTATTTACAACATCTCATATAAGACTCAGATAATCATCAAGCTATCTTAGAATTTATAGGACCCTAACAATGGCTTTGATGGGGATGGAATCCTCCTTGTGAGGTGTCAAGAACGTTGTAGATCAGTAGCATGTATCCATTGGGCAGGTTGTCCTTATTCTACAATTGATCTAATTTACATGTTTTTATTCTTAAGTATGGGAAACAAATCATCGGGATATTACGACCTTCTCTTCGGGCTTCAACTCCTGATGTGAGCCACCCTCACTCTTGCAGTAGAATAGTAAAATCCTATTTACAATGATTCTAGATGAAACTAATCTATTCTTGAAGAAAGTAATGTTTGATTTGTCTTCCACTAACAGGTCCACTTGGCAGTCCTTCTCTAGTCAAGTCTTTTAACAAAAATGCATTGTTACCTCTGAAAGTCTCAATTTTATATGGCCCTTTCCATAGACTATCAAATTTACCATGCTTACTTATTTATTCATTCCTTGAATCCCATTTTAACACAAGATCACCTATTTGGAAGTCATTTTCCTTTTTCCTCCTGACATGGATCTTCTTAATTTTATCCTGAATGAGTTGAGTTCTGTTGTAGACTTCCTCCCTGGATTGTTGCAACTGTATGGTCTGATTGATCCTTCTTTGCAAATCATTTGCTTCTACTTTTGCTTCTTGTAGTAGTTTTAGCAAAGGGATTCCTAGGGAGATAGGAAATATTACATCTACTCTATATACTAATTGAAATGGGGACATCCCAATAGATTTCTTTGTGCTAAATCCATCAGCCCACAGGACATGAGTCAACTTCTTATGCTAGGACTTTTTATTTTACTGCAATAGTTTCTTGATTATGTTGACTAGACTCTTGTTAGAAGACTTAGATAACCCATTGCCTTGTGGATAATAGGCAATAGAGTGTCCTAATTTTATGTGGTATTTGTTGCAAAAATAAATCATTCTCTTTGACTTGAAAGAAACAACATTGTCAATGATGATATTAAATGGACATCCAAACCTATACAAAATATTACCTTCTAAAAACTAAATTATCACAATGTATGTTGCCTCTCTGGTTGGGATATCCTCAATCCACTTGGTGAAGTAGTCTGTGGCTGTCAAGATCAATCTATTTTGTCCTGAAGAGCTTAAATGGATTTCCCCTAATAAAATCTAGACCCCACTGTTGAAAAGGAACCTCAACTAAAATGGGTTTCAAAGGTAGAGGCAACAACTTTCTCTTTCCTTCAAAGATTTGACATGTTGTAACTTTCTTATGCACATCTACAAACAAGGTAGGTCAGTAAAAACCAGCCCTTAGGATTTTTTTGGCTGTGGTCTTCCAGTATAAATGACCTCCACAGTCTCCTTGATGAAACTCTTCCATGACACTGTCTGATTTATCTTTCAAGAAACAATTTAGCAAAATACCTCCAACATCTTTCCAATACAATCTGATCAGAATTTCGTAGCTTTCATTTTTAGAAACCTAGCTTTTGTCTTTTTTAAACCAGGAGGAGATTGTAAATTTTGCAACACAAATATAATATTTTCATACAATTGAGAGGTAGCAAAGACCTTTGATACTTGTGGAATAGCCAGATCTTCATGTTCATTGAGTGCAACAGTAAAATTAATATCCAGTGCATGAAATTGGGCTCAACCATTAGCTTAGCTAATACCTAGCATTTCATGAGCTTGGTAGGTCTTATCTCAATGTCATATTCTAAGATTACATCAATCCATTTTCCTCTTCTTCCATTTGGGTCAGTTTGTGTAAGAATATAATTTACCACTACACTTGGAACAAATGAAATGATATGAGAATGTAGGATGTAAACTCTAAATTATTTCAGTGCCTTCACCAAAGAAAAGGCTTGTTTCTCCATGATGTTATATTTTAATGAGGCATCCATTAAAGCTCTGCTAAAAAAAACTATGGGTTTCTCATGTCCTTCACTATTTTTTTGCAACAAAATAGTTGCAATATTATGCTCAGATGCAAAAGGAAAAATCATAAAATCTTTTGTAAAGTTAGGGCTTATCAAAATAGGAGCAATGGTTAAAGCTAACTTTACTTCACTAAAATACTAGTTGAAGTAGCTAAAGCATCCACAAAAATATTATGGCCTCTAGGAATAAGTAACAATTGATATTCGGGGAAACATTGAAGAAAATCTAAAACTGCATTTCTATAGGCTCTTAATCTAGGATGCTTAGCTGAATACTCACCTTTAATCTGGTTAATGATGAGTTCTAAATCTCCATGAGCATAAATTATTTTTTCCCCTAACCTCTTTAAAAGTTGCAGTCCTAAGATTAATTCTTCTTATTCAGCTATATTGTTTGTACATTGGAAGTTTAGTTTGTAAGAGTGTCCTTTAGTTATCCTTGACTGTGAGTTTAGAATCCACACACCTACCCATGATCCTTCCTTTCTTATAGTCCCATCAAAGTCCATATTCCATAGGGATGCACTCTCTTCCTCTGGTTTCCTAGGTTCAAATTTAATTTCCTCTGTCTTGCTCAGCTCAGCTTCTAAATTTGAAACTTCCTCCTCTACAGATTCATCATTGTGTAAATACAGTAGTATAAATTTCAATGCACAGAGTACAGGGGGTAACTGTTTGGTTTTTCTTGGCTACTAACCATTTATTTCACGAGAGTCTCCCTGTATAGTCTTCTCTACTAACCAAGAACATGAATGGTAGCATAAGTCATATCCATTTGCAAATTACCTTGTAACTTTTCTCCCCAAGACCTTGATAGTAAAATTCCGTACTTAGGGGGTATGTATGCTACTACAATGTCCATGACTAGACTTTTGGCTAGGATTTGGGCTAAAGTGACACATAGGTATTTGATGAGACCTAGACATTTGACCTTGCTCGAATAAAAGGAACAAAAATCTTTGTAAGGCCTTGTGATATCCAAACCCAATTTTTCCATGATGGTTCTGGACATCAGATTGTGATAAGCATTAGATTCAAGCATTGCATTATGCATAATCTTATCATGAATATTTAAACTAATGTAGAAAGGAGGCACAGTTCCATCCTAAGATTTTCCTTCCACTTCAAGTCCAAATAACAACTCACGCTGGTCATCAGTCAAGTTTAGCATGTCTATTCCTTCCCCTATCTTCAGAGATTTCATAACTTGGGACCTATATGCATTTTTATTGATTAATTATGTTAGAGGAATTAATTAACTTTACCCAACTTAGTCTCAATGCTTAAAGAGTTTTGAGGTTTTCTATCTCTTTGGTATTCTGATCTTGTTCTTTAGGAGCCTCTTTTTCAGAGTCATCCTTTGTTTGGCTAGTGGAAGGGGCATCATTTGGAGCTTTTCTTGGAGGTCTGTTTCCAACATTCTTTTTACTTCTTAAGTTGTACTACTTATCTACATCCATTATAGTTTTTTGATATCCTTGTTTATACTCATCTGATTCTGAAGGGAGGGCTTCTGGTTGTGATGGCAAGAACATATCTTGCTCTTCTTTAGTGAAGAAAATATGATCTATCTCACTTTCTCCAAATAATTGTATATGGTTTTCTTCAGGATCTTTTGTCAACTCAACCTTTTCATCAACATAGTTTTCTTGGAATGGAGGCCTGATCAATTGTTGATAATTTGGGCCTCTTTGTTCTTTTTGTTTGATTAGGGGTGCATTCCTTCTAATATTTTGATTTCTATTTTGAGGGCCACCTTGATTATATCTTGGAGGAGATCTATTAGTTAAACTTATTATCTCTACTATTCTTTCCATATACTTAACTAATCTATCCAACGTAGCATCGAATGAGGAAGAAGCATGTTCCTCTTTAATAGATACTCTCCTTTAAACTTTTAGCCCAGCTCTTTTGGCTAATAGTTTAGCTTCTACACTAACTGCATTTCTCTGCATCTCCTCAAGGGTAGCGGGATTTCTTTCTCTAAGTTGGTAAGACATGCTTGGATCAAATCCATATGGGACTTTGATCAGGGCTAGACCTAGTGGGGGTTGTATGGCAATGGGGATAGAGTTGTAAATTCTGTTGAATCTAGCACGATAATCCTGGACTATTTCACTAGGGGGTCTTTTGATACTTTCATACTTAACTAAAATTTCAAGGGGGTCTTTCTTCACTTCCCGCCTTGCAAGGAAATTCTGATGAAATTGTGTTAGATCTAGGATGGAGGCAACTTGTAATGATTTAAACCATTTTTTAACTTCCCCTATTAAACTTTGACAAAACAATCTCATCTTTACATCCTCCTCATCAATTTCCTGTAAATCCAGATAGTCATACATCATATCTACATGTTGTTGAGTAGTGATTAGGCTTGTGCTATCGAACGAACTAAGGTATCCTACTCTAGCAGTCTTGTGAAATCAGATTTGTTTTAAGTCCTAGTATGGTCGTCAAGATGTTATCACTCCCTAATTCCTTAAGGCTATGAAAGAAACCCATAGGTAACCATAGAACCAATTTCAAGCTTAGAAGCTAGCCCTTCTAAACTTAGAGAGGGATCTCTCTATTGGATTTAGATTTGTTGATTTTGGAATTTTGGGCTAGATATTAGGTTCAGAGTTTGGATTTTTGAAATGTTTGGTTGAAACTACATGGAAAGGCCAATGGGAGATGGATTCAAAGTCTTAGGGTGATCAAAAAGAAAAGTATCAGAAAAGATTGTAACATGGCAAGGTAGGTAGGCTATTGGATCTTTGAAGCTTTGTGGAGTGAAAAGGGAGGAAAAGATTCAGATTCAGTTAAACATAGAGCATTTTAACATGAATTCTATATTTAAATTTAGTTTGAAAACATATAAATTGCTTATAAGCCAAGACAGAGTGTGATTAAACAAGTTCATCCCTTCATCTTATTTTAAACAATTCAGATAAGAAAACATATGAAAACATAGATATAACAAGTTTACAAAAGGAAAGACATCACCAATTAGCCTGACACATGAATCCTGGAACAATTTTTTGTATTAATGAAATGATCACTTTTAGATCAGTGAACAACTTTACATAAGAATGTGCTTTATTGATACAATTCCAAACATTTTTACTTCGATTTGTGAAGTACTTATACAAAATTATCAGAAATATCTTGAGTGAAAATATCAAGATTTTTTACAAAATATCCTAAAGTGATTATAGAAATAGTATAAAAAAGTAGGAAGCCAAAACAGTTGTAGTTCTCCAGCACTATCTTAAAGGATTACTACTGATGACTTGGCCTAAAGAAGTGTTTCCTTGTTGTTGAAGGTAAAAATAGTCTTTCCTTACTGTTGAAGGTAAAAATTGTTTTACCCAAGTAACTCACAGAATTTGTCCCATCGGTCTTCACTTGTAGTGGAGAATTTGACTAACTTCCTGTAAGTTTCATCCACCTCAGTATACTTTTGAAATGCAGGCTTGATAATGAATAAGTTCTTTTTCTCATGTTTGATAAACAAATCAAAATCCAAAGTTTCCATGAAGGCTTTTCCTCTTATGCTTCCTTTGATGGTAGAAAACTTTGACTTATCTCTTGCTATGGTATATACTTTATGGTGATAATCTTCTAAACTGATCAACTTATCTACAATTCCTATCAAACCTGGTAGTCCTTTTTGATTTAGCACATTAAATTTCCTATGGAATTTCTGAATGTTGGACTCCATATTGTGACACTTTTTCTCCAATTGTAGCATAAGGTTCCTTTT
Source organism: Pinus taeda (assembly GCA_000404065.3). NCBI lineage: Eukaryota > Viridiplantae > Streptophyta > Pinopsida > Pinales > Pinaceae > Pinus > Pinus taeda. The sequence continues at coordinate 115,496 of APFE030204003.1, forward strand.
TGTAATGAATCTCCTCACCTCCAAAATTGTCTCTATCCTATATGCAATTTCAAATTCTTCTAGTTCTTCCTTAGTATTTGAATTCAATTTTGATCAGAGTAGTGGCTTCACCTGAATTTTTTCCTAAATCTCCTTTCACCTTTTCAATGACCTCTTTAGACCTCTGTACTAGCTCCTCTTGCTCAAAAATAATCTGAATTGAGGGCCATATATAAGTTATGGCCTCATTTATTTCTATCCATATACTTTCCTTTTCCTGTGCCAATGTTTGTGCCATTTTAGATTCACTTTGCAATTGCTCAATATTCTGTGTTAATGTATGAGTTTTCTACTGTTCTGCTAGGTATACATTGTCGGTTTTTAGCTTCTTCTCCTAGAGATTATTTAGTTGATTTTCAACTTCTCAATTTCCTTTCCTCTAATTGACAGGTCATCCATTGCTTTGATGAGTTCTTATGAAGAATATGTGGATTGTGCCTGCACAACTATGGTTGCTAAAGTGGATTCCCCTCCTCCTGATGTAGATGAAATTAGAACTATTGTTAGTGGAATGGCTACAAACTGTGTGGATTGTTCTCTTTCCTTTAACAATTTCTCCATCTCAACTTCCATTGCTTTGATCTGTCCACTTTCTTCAATAATGATTATGAACATGTCTTCATTTTCCTTCTCTAATTCTCCAGCTTCCTTAGTGTGTGGGTCTTCTATGGAGGGAAGCTTGAGCTGCTTCTTATGTGCTGCAATGTCAGCATTTTTCCTTCTGATAATCCCCTCTGCATCTTTCACATTGTTGGGATCATATCCCAATTTGATTACAAGATCTTCCGATGATCTGATTTTTGTTTCTTTGGTTAGAGAAGATGCCTTCTCTTATTTGAGCTAGGACTAGATGTTACTGACTGAAGCTTACAACCTAGAAGCTGCCATTGCTGAATATGTCAAAGTTGAGTACAACATCTCCCCATTTTGTTTATGCAGGTCTATTTGATTAATTAGATGAATTTCTCAGTATCGAAGGAAAAGATTGATTTCTTGTAGTCTTGTGGATTCTTTGGGAAAGGGACCTCAGCATGTAGGAAATCTATCTACATTTTTCCTTTCTCTATGTCAAAGGTAGAGAGTAGCCTATGCTATGAAGAAGCTATCTACTTCCAAAACTGTGCTTATGTTGTAGCTTTTAGCAAATCATTTTTCTTCTTGATCTCTTTGTACTTAGAAAATATGTTTGGTTCATCTTGATCATGAATCAATTCCCCTGACTAAGAGGTGTCCAATGGCTCTTGGGAGGTTGAAAAGAATGGATATCATATAAAAATATATTCATCCCTCCTTGAAGCATGAGGGCCTATCAAAATAATAGTGGACAATGAAATTTATTCTTGGAAAGCTTGCTCTGTTGGATTGATCCTTTGCCTCTTCTTGTAGATCTAAAATTCTTTCTCTGGAATTTCTGTGAATATAGGGGAAGCATATTCCATTGGCCTCTTGTCTTGCTTCTCTAGTGGTGTAGGAGTCTGTGTTGTTGTAATGGATATTACATGTTCTTCTTCCTCCTCTAGAATGTTTTCCATCCATTGATCCTATTCATATATTTCTCAATCTTTGTCCTAGGTGTGCGAATGTATGGAGTAGTCTTATGTTCTACCCTTAGCTTTGGAATCACTCCCAAGGGGTCATATGACTAGGCAAAGTTGATTTTGAAGTTCATTTGCTTTAGGAGGATGTCTACTTCTTTAGATGCTACCTTGGTATTGCAAATGAAAGGGCCGACCTATGTTTTAATCTTAAATTGTGACTTGTTCCATGTTAAACTTCATGCAATTTTATGTGATATCTACCATAGATTTGACCATTGAACCATATATCTTCCCATAGGATGCACACTCATCAACCAATTTGGTGTTTGTGGTTTCTTCCCCATAATTTAGGACTTTTACTAATGCTAGTCTTCATATGGCCATAACTTCTCATCCGGGAGGATTTTTTTGAAGTGTGGTAAATCATTGGAAAGCTCTTTGAGCAGAATATTCAACCATACCATTGTTAGATTCATTAGCGCATAATAACTTCATAAAAATATCAAGAAAATTAAAACCTATTGATCTTGATTTGATGAGGGCATGTAAGAGATCAGCCTATCATACTGACATATGAATGGAATTTCTTCTTCCTTAGACATCCCGCTTTGAAATCAATGACAACACTATGTACAACAGTATCCCCCTTTTTCATTGATGGAAACACCATCAGGTATTGATGGTCATTGATGGAAATGGGTCAAACTCTCCTTATCATGCACAAAAGGCCCCTTGCATAACGCTAGGGACTGCCCCTATATTCTTCCTTATCATTTTCTACATTCTTTCCCCTAATGTATTCCTTATCAATGTCTATTAACGTTAGCATTCTTAGGTCCCTATAATACAAGTGTAGCATCCTTATTGTTATTGTTAGTATACCCCCTTACCGTTATTATTGTGTCCATGTAGCCCCCACATTATTATTGTTGTGCCCCATAGAATCCCACTATTTTTATTGTTGTTCCCTTACATTATTATTGACATGTAGGCTCTCATTGTATTGTGACCCCTTAGACTCTTATATATACCAAGGAGGTATTATCATTTGTATCATCTAATTTTTTTTCATTTTTATGACGTAAAGGATATTTCCCCCTTAAAGAGGATAAATTTTAAGTAGTTGATCTATTTTTTTTATTATCTATTTTGTGATCTAGTTGTATAACATTTAGTATCATAGCTTTGAGTTATAGGGTTTCACTACTTCAAACAAGTCATCTTGGCATTTTTTCTGTAATTTTTTTCTACAAAGATTCAGAAGTTGAAATTTTGACCACATGGTACCAAAATCTTGGTGAACTTCGTGTACAAATTTCAGATATTGGTTCACTATAATTTTTGAGATATGGTTCATAGAAGTTAGAGTTTTTGCATGCTCCAAAATTTAGTCTCAAACAGGTGGCCTAGGGAAAATCCTCATAAATTTCTCTACAAGCATTGGATTTGAATTTTGTAAAAGGTTATGAAAATTACATGGACTTTAGTTTTTTGTTTATAATTTTTAGGGTCGAAGATTGAAACAATGACACATGGCATTCCATACAATTTCACTCTACTGAACCATTAGGGGAATTTTGAGGTCTAAAATGGGCATCCTAAGGAAATTATAAAATAATAGTGTAAATATTAAAATAAGATTAGATCATCAAGTTTTAGAGGGAAAACATAAAAAACTATTTTTTCAACTCGTATTTTCAACTTATCTCCCTATGGGTTTACTCAAATTTCAAGTGGAAACACCTGTTGGATGCATAATTTGATTCCTCATCCAAGGAATACTCATGATGCATACTTTTGATGGATCTTTCTACGCAAAAAATGAAAAATACAAGAAAAAAGTTATTACAATCATGCGTTTTCATGTATTTCTCATTTATTGTGTAGCAAGGTCCATCAAAAGTATACAACATGGGTACTCCTTGGATGAGGAATTAATTTTTCATCCAATGAGTAAAATTGCTTGAAATTTGAGTAAAACCTTAGGGAAATAAGTTGAAAATATGAGTTGAAAAATAGTTTTATTATTTTATTATTTTTAAATATTTTTACTTTTCTACTCCAAAAATGGTGAATCATCCCCCATAGTTGAAATCATCATCTTGAATAATATTGGTTCTTATAAAGTTTATTTTGGTTGTATATTTTTCTTAGGAGGCCCACTTTAGACCTCACAATTCCCCTAATGTAGTCTATAACCAGGTCATCATGGGAGATTGGGCATAACCTTATCTTTAAGAATCCAATCTAGGCCTGACTTGTGGAATTGGAAAGAAGAATATAAGGTATATCATAAGACAAAATTTTAGACCTTCGAGAGATGAAATTACATAGACAAAACCATTTCAAGAGTGAGCTCATAAAAGCAAGAAAAATATGTGTATTTGTTTTTAAAATTTCATAGCTTTTGTTTGAAAAATTAGTTTGAGGTGATTCCAAGGGCATATTGAAGCAAACATATCAGTATTTAGTTCTAAAATTTCACCCAAAAAAAAGAATTCAACACCCATTAAGCCCTCAAAAATATTTACTATGACGCATGAAGAGGAATAATTGCAACATGATATATCAAAATTACGGGACCAAGTGCAAAAAAAATTCGCTCTCACAAAGAGTAACCAAATATAAACTAAAAGGGGACATGGATGGCTTAAAAAGGGAAATGGATAGTTTAAAAGTGAAATAAAAGGTGACATCAATGGTTTAAAAGTGGACATGGAAGGATTAAAGGAAGGTTTGACAAAGTTGCTACAAGACATGATTCCTAATGGTAAGAAGGTATTCTTGGAACTTTTGTTTCAAACTCTTCCTTGTAAAATTTGTGTTAGTATTTTTTGATGATATATTAATATACAACAAGTCTTGGAAGGATCATTTTCAACATGGTGATAGGGTGATCAAACTATCAGAGGAGAAACAATTATATGTAAAAACCTCAAAATGTTTCTTAGGAGTATAGGAAGTGGAATATTTGAGTCATATTGTATCTCATGAGGGTGTTAAGCCAGACCCTAACAAAATTAAAGCCATTAAGGAATGGAAAATTCCCACAAACTTAAAGCATCTTCAAGGATTTCTTAGGTTGACAGGGTATTATCACAAGTTTGTTAAGAATTAAGAGAGAATAATAGAGTCTCTAGTAAAATTACTGGAGAAAGGTGCATTTTCTTGGATTCCAAAAGAAACTAAGGCCTTTGAGCATCTTAAAGAGGCAACGTGTCAAGAATCGGTCTTAGCTACACTAGACTTCACTAAAAACTTTATTGTGGAATGTGATGCCTTGGGAAATTGAATTATGTTGTTTTAATCCAAGAAGGAAGCCCCATTTTTTTTTAAATTCGTCCAATCAAGGGAAATTATTTACTTTCAAGAAATATGTTCGATTATGACTTTGAAATCATCTATTTTAGCCTAATACTCACAATCAATAAGTCAAAAATAATAAAATTATGAAACTTGGAAAATATAATTCCTACTTGTCTTTGATGTGTTGATCAATTATAAAATGAGTGTATTCCTAATGCTTGGGAGTTTGTTGAGGTCTAGTTGGTTGACATATTCTCTCCAACTAGTTAGCTTCCTAAAATGGTGTGTGGTTGAGATATTCACTCAGCCAAGAGATTACGTGTCCAAGATAGACTAACTATCTCGAGACATAGCTTCATGTATATATTGTATCATCATTCTTTGTGAATATACAATCATTCTTAAAGCCTTTTCCGCCATGTTTTTGTCTCTTGAATTAATTTTTTATTTAATTTAATTATCTTCAATTAGCCATTGTTGTTGATATTCAAAGGCATCTACATTATGCACATGAGACCGTTGAGTTTATCCAACTTGAATCACAACTACAACATGATGAGCTACAACATAAGATGTTGAGATTTGCAACAAGAAATGCTAAAAATAGCACTACTATAAATAGCCAAGCTATAATAGCAGTTCAGCCATTGGAGATCTTAGCAACAATGGGTGAAAAGTGAAAGTGCTATAAATAGTTTTTCTAAAAAGTAGCATTTCGGGATTCCTTCTTATTTTTGTTAGTCCTTGGACTAAACATAGGAAGTAAAATTCGAATTTGATATTAACAACAGTTTGAAAATTAATTAATTAATTAATTCATCTTGAGTTAATTAGTTAAGGAAAATAAAACTTGAAGTTTATGTGAGGACATGCAACAGTTTCTCCTTTGATTGAGGTATTTATCCATTAGTTAAAGAGATAAGGATAAGTTGTAAATATTGAGTTGTAATTAGTTGGTTCAGTTAACTAAGTCAAGTCCAGTTAGATTAATTTAATAGTTTGTTAAATTAATGAGAGTTCAGTTAGTTAATGCTTGCATGCATGTAACTATTGTATTTCAGATAACTGAAGATTCACTCATGGATAACTCATGCATGTCAGTTCAGTTAGAGACCCAGTTGAGATCAGATGGAGGGACAATGTACTATTAGTTGCTTAGATATTCCTTGGTGAATATTCCTTGCATGTAGAAGGAATATTATTCCTTGAGGATTGCATAGTTGGACCTGAGGTTACAGTGAGTGAGATGAGGCCAATTCACACATGTGATATCATTGGACCCCAATCAAAACTCCACAAGGAAATAGGAGGCTTGGAGGGCTTGAGGAGGACATATACTATGTCTATTTAGTCTATGAGCTATATTGTTTGAGTGCAGAGACATCATGATAGCTTGAGAGCTAATTCCTTTTGTAACTTGGACAAGATTTCCAATTGTCGGATAATACAGAGTTGGGGTTTTAGGCTGGTGCTTTCCCCAGTGATATATCTTTTGTATTATGGTTGATTACTTCTCATTCTTGGTTATATTTTTTCATGCTTGATGTTGCTCATTTTTTATTAAGCTTCCACTAAATTGTTTGTAGAAGTAGATCAAGTTTTTTTGCTTTAGTACATTGCATTACTAGGTGATCTACAGTGGGAATTTCTACATGGTATTAGAGCTAGCTGATTTGTAGAAAATTTCTACATGGTATCGGAGCAAAGGTGATCAAGGAAGAATAGTATACAAGCAAGATAAGTACAAAGTTTGGTTTCTGTATATTGAATTGAGTTCTTATCACATCTATTTCATTGATGGCGCTCAGTGGTTTAAGACTCGAATTTTCCCTTGATGGAAGTTCAAATTATATAGCCTGGAAGGATCGCATGGAGGCAGTATTATAAGATAATGGCTTAAAGGACTTCATTGATCAAGAAGTCCAGAAGCCAACTGATGCTATTCAATTAGCGGAATGGAAAAAGTGTGTGCTTAGAGCTAGGAGAATCCTCATGGAGGGAGTTCGAGATCACATTGTCTCGAGCCTCCATGGGAAGGAGACTCCATTTTTGATGTGGAAAACATTGAAAGATCTTTATCAGAATAGCAGCAATTAGAGGAAGTTGGCACTAAAGGACAAACTTCAAAAGATCAAGTGCGAAAGGGGAGACACGATCTCTACGTTCCTGAACAAGCTCACCACCTTCAGGGATGAGCTTGCAAGTGTAGGGGTCATGAATGCTGATGACAACATGGTGAGTCTAGCACTCCTTGGTCTTCCTAAGTGCTGGCATAGCTACTAAGACTCGGTTAATGGAAGAGAGAAACTGCCAAATTGGGAATGACTTTGATCGAATCTGATGCAAGAGGAGATAAGACAGAGCACCATGGATGGATCTTCATAAAAACAAGATGATGAAGAAAATCTAGCTTTAGCGAGTAAAGCTAAGAAATAGAAAGGGAAGGCATCCCAATCCAAATCTTCTCATGGTGGGAAGAAGGTTGACAAGTCGAATGTGTGATGCTTTCACTATCATGAAGTGGGCCATTATGGTGAATTGTCCACAGAAGAAATCCAAGAAGGGTTCCTCAAAGCGATCTGATGGTGATGCATTAGCTTCATAGTTTGAGCTGGATTTCTCACTTATCACATGCATGGTTTCATCCATGGTGGGATGTGTTTGGTACCTTGACAATGGAGCTTCTTTCCACATGTTGGGTGACAAGAATATTTTCAGTACATTGGAGGAGAAGGATCTCCAGATGCGGATCGAGATGGGCGACGATGGAAAGTATTATGTCTCAGATGAAAGTACAGTTGTGTTTTAGAGGGAGCATGGTGCTCCTCTCACCCTATCTGCTGCTAAGCACCCTATCTACTGCTAAGTATGTACCAGGTTTGAAAAAGAATCTTGTGTCTATTGCTATGCTAGAAGATAAAGGATATGATGTAGTCTTTAGTAAAGGAAAAAAAATTTTGCGGCATATCGGCACCAGATAGACCAAGCGAATAGGGATTCGAGTAAAGAATCCCTACAAGCTGGAGGTAGAAGACTGTGTTGCACTGAGTTCCAAAGAAGAGGTGGTGCAAAGCCAAGATGTTAGCAAGCTATGGCATACGATACTGGGCCACTTGCATCATGGGGCCTTGAAGATCATGCAGCAAATTTCTACTAGCTTACCCAAGGGAAAACTGGAGCAAACAGATACATGCAAAGAATGCACCCTGGGTAAGTATGCGATATATTCCTTTCAGGATTGGGATAGTGGGGCTATAGCAATCCTGGAGTGAGTTCACTTAGATTTATGTTGACGATTCTTTACAACCTCCACCATTAAGCAAAGGTACTATGTTATTTTAATTGATGATTTTTCTCATAGATGTTGGATCTACTTTATGCAAAGGAAGGATCGAACGTTCTTAATGTTTTGTGAGTTTAAAGCCTCAGCAGAGAAAGAATCTGGGAAGAAAGTAAAATCCTTGCACAGTGAAATGGTGGAGATAATGTTTCCCAGTAGTTTAAAGAGTTCTATGCTACAGAAGGAATTAAATAGAAACTGACGGCACCCCATAACCCAAAATAGAATGGGGTGGCCAAAAGGAAGAACAGATCTATTGTGGGAGTAGCTCGAGTGATGTTGCATGACCAAGGCCTACCACTTCATCTGTGGGTTGAGGCATGCAATACAGCAGTGTATCTTTAGAACAGAAGTCCTCATCGTATTTTGGGGATGAAGACACCTATGGAGGTTTTTTCAGGGAAGTGACCAGATGTGAGTCACTTCAGCATCTTTGGATCACTAGTTTTCTTTCATGTGACCAAAGATGCTTAGAAGAAGCTAGACCCAATAGCTAAGTTGGGGATACTTGTGGGGTACGCAGATACACCCCACAACTATCGTGTGTTTCTGCCTACCAGTCAGAGGACCATAGTGCACAGGGATCTAAAGTTCAACGAGCAGAGAGCCATGCGAGTGTGACTTGAGAGGGCGCTGAAGTTGCATGGCGATGAGGAAATTTTAGTTCCAAAGGAGGAGGAGCCTCTTGATGATGTGGATTAGCCACATGCAGAGGATCCAGTAGTGGAGACCACAACTCCTGGAGAGTCTTCCAAAGATGGGCGGAAATACTCTTGGGAAGCTGACAGATTAATGTTAGATGTGAGAGAGAATGTCGGGCACCCATCCTTTTAGCGCAGACAGAGGATAACTCCCAAGAGATACATTGGCTACATGGCCCTGGTTGGGAAGTGTGTAGTGACCGAACCTTCTTCTTTTCAAGAGGCAATGCAGCAACCAGTATGGGTGGATGCAATGGTAGAAGAGTATGATTCTATCATATGGAACAGTGTGTGGGATGTTGTCCCGAGACCTGGGGACAAGTCAGTGGTTAGTTCCTGATGGATTTACAAGGTAAAGCAGGCAGCTGATGGTAGTGTTGAGAAACACAAGGCAAGGTTTGTTGCCCGAGGTTTCTCATAGGTTGAGGGGATCGACTAAGATAATACCTTTGCTCTTGAAGCAAGGTACTCATCTATCAGATCAATACTAGCTCTATCAGTTCAGATGGGTTGGAAGATCCATCAAATGGATGTGAAGACGACATTCCTCAATGGGAAGAGTGAGGAAGAGGTATACATTGATCAGCCTGAAGGATTTGAGACCTTCAATCATGAGTCGCATGTTTGCCGACTCAAGCGAGCACTGTATGGGTTGAAGTAAGCACCCCATGCTTGGTATACCAAGATTGACAACTATTTTACCAGGTTGGGTTTCACCAAGAGTGAAGCAGATGTGAACCTATACCACATCATGGTAGATGGTAAGCCCTTGATTATTGTACTTTATGTCGATGATCTGATTTTGACAAGTGATGAGCAGCTGATACAGTCTTGCAAGGAGGACCTTGCAAGAGAGTTCGAGATGAAGGACATGGGCCTCATGCACTACTTTCTAGTCATGAAAGTGTGGCAGAAAGATCGGGAAGTATTTGTGTCTCAAGGCAAGTATGCCATTATGCTACTTCAAGTGAGGTAGTAGCTGCTACTATTTATCGGTAGTTGGTGGATTCACTTATGTATTTGGTGAACACACAACCTGACTTATGCATTGCAGTGAACCAACTTAGTCAAGCTATGGTTCAGCTTACCAAGCTCTTTTGGAAGGCAACGAAGCATGTGCTAAGATATCTCAGAGGCACTACACAGTATGGATTATGGTACAGATGGACAAAGGGAGTGAAGCTACAAGGCTTCACAGGTGCGGATTGGGTAGGTAGTCCATCAGACTAGAAGAGCACTTTTAGAGGAATCTTCAACCTTGGTTCAGCTGCAGTTTCTTGGTACAATAGGAAACAACGATCAGTTGCACTTAACTCATCAGAGGTTGAATACATGGCTACCAGTCAGGAAACATCTGAGGCCATTTGGATGCAGAAGATTCTATTGGGACTATTTGGTTGGATGATAGATCCTACAGTGATATACTGTGATAATCAGAGTTGCATAAAACTCTCCCATAATCCAAAGTTTCATGATAGGTCCAAGCATATAGATATCTGTTATCATCTACAGGACTGTGTGGTCAAGAGGATCATGATGTTGCAGTATGTTTCGACCGAGGAGCAGGATGCAGATATTTTGACTAAGGAATTGTCAAAATGCAAGTTCGAGTTCCACAGAGACAAGATCACGGTTACTAATAATCCCTTTATTGTTGAGAGCGAGTGTTGAGATTTGCAACAAGAAATGTTAAAAAGAGAAAATGCTAAAAATAGCACTGCTATAAATAGTCAGGCTATAAATAGCAGTTTAGACATTGGAGATCTTAGCAACAATGGTTGAAAAGTGAAAGTTCTAAAAATAACTTTTCTAAAAAAAAGCATTTAGGGATCCATTCTTATTTTAGTCAGTAACTGGACTAAACATAGGAAGTAAAATTCGAATTTGATATTAACAGCAGTTTGAAAATTAATTAATTAATTCATCCTGAGTTAATTAGTTAAGTAAAATCAAACTTGAAGTCTATGTGAGGACATGCAACAGTTTCTCCTTTGATTGAGGGATTTATCCATTAGTTAAAGAGATAAGGATGAGCTGTAAATATTGAGTTGTAATTAGTTGGCTCAATTAACTGAGTCAAGTCCAGTTAGATTAATTTAATAGTTTGTTAAATTAATGAGAGTTCAGTTAGTTAATGCTTGCATGCATGTAACTATTGTATTTCAGGTAACTAAAGATTCACTCATGGATAACTCATGCATGTCAGTTCAGTCAGAGACCCAATTGAGATCAGATGGAGGGACAATGTACTATCAATTGCTAGGATATTCCTTGGTGAATATTCCTTGCATGTAGAAGGAATATTATTCCTTGAGGATTGCGCAGTTGGACCTAAGGTTACAGTGAGTGTGATGAGGCCAACTCACACATGTGATATCATTGGACCCCAATCAAAACTGCGCAAGGAAATAGAAGGCTTGGAGGGCTTAAGGAAGACATATACTATATCTATTCAGTCTGTGAGCTATATTGTTTGAGTGCAGAGAGATCAGGATAGCTTGAGAGCTAATTATTTTTGTAACTTGGATAATATTTCTACTTGTATGATAATACAGAGTTGGGGTTTTAGGCTAGTGCTTTCCCCAATGATATATATTTTGTGTTATGGTTGATTACTTCTCATTCTCAGTTATATCTGTTCATGCTTGATGTTGCTCATGTTCGATTAAGCTTCCACTAAATTGTCTGTAGAAGTAGGTCAAGTGTTTTTCTTTAGTACATTGCATTAACAGGTGATCTACAGTGGGAATTCTACATAAGAGTCATGGTTTTAAGCCATTCAACAATATAAATTCAAGTGTTGATTCCAGGCCACTCAACGATACAACTTCAAGTGTAGAAGTTGTACACAATCAAGTTCAACCTTCTAGTTCTAAGAGAATAATCAAACCATTGGAAGAAATTCAATGTAACAAAAATCGATATGGCTTAGGATATCACAAAGATGATAACAATTTGCATATTCATAATTATTCAAAACCAATCAAGTTCATCAGTGGAGGATTTCTTGATGAAGAAACATCATAAGTCAATGAGAAAATTGAAGAAAAGCCAAAATGTCAACATTGTCAAAGAACCGTTCACATGGAAGATCATTATTTTGATCTTCATCCTTGTCACCTGTGGCAAGAAGAGATTCACTCATCAGAGATATGTTGTAAACAAAACCAACCAACTAGATAGAAGATTAATTATGCATGGATTGGTCTTTGGGATTGGTTACCTACTTTCAAACAATTGTATAAGTTTTGCCGCATAATTCAATCTCACATGAAAGAAAATATTACAGCCAATAGTGAAAATATAGTATTATCATGCACCTAAAAGGGGGAGTACAACAATGAAATTCTCTGACATCTTAGGGGGGGATGTTCCAAGTGGATATTGGTGGAAACCCGCCTATTCCACTTGGACCCTCACCATTTTTTCTTTCAATTTATCAGTTTCGTTAATTGTAGCACAATTTACTATTTTTGGTATTTTTCAGGTCCTAAAATTTTGGAGCCATTTTGAGGCCCTAAACGATGTTTTTTTGGCAAAATTCCTCCAAAAATTTTGGCAGTTGTAGTCCTCCGAGAGATCTTTCCAAAGAGGTAGCACACACGCCAGATGAATATAATATAACCAAGTTACGACCTCAAGAATTTGGCTGCCCAACTAAACTGAAGGGGCCCCATAAACTCTTGGTGGTACATCTCATCGGGTTAGAGTTTTGGTTTTTTAGGGTTTTCCCTTATTGTTCAATAATAAAAAGGCCCTTGAGCCTCATTGTAACTTAGTTTAGAGGCATGTATCTACCACATCTCTTGTCAGAGATAAGCTACCATCACCCGAGCTATCTTATTTCCATTCTTTTTGTAAGCATAGTTTAGTATTTTTCTATTAATGAAATGAAGTTTTTTTCTACTATATCTCTGTGTTTATCATTATATCTGTAAATTGTAGTGCTCTTGTTTAAGTTCGTATCAGTGGTAGTAGAGTGGTCTGCTCTTTCTCTATTTTTATTTTCATGTCCCCAATGAGGTCAAGGTATAAGGAGTTAGGGCTCGATTTGGTTGAACCATTGCAGGATCAACCTCACAAAACCCAATGACCTCCCATGGTGGAAGAAAACAAATACGAGGGGTAAGGAGATCCTTTCAAAATTTTGCTCGAGGAAGCCCTCAAGTGATAGAGGGATGCGATGATTGATAACTTTGCTAAGATATTTCGATGGCTACCCATAGGCGATGCATCTTCATCCAACAACAACTCTGGAGGTGCTACTCCTTTTAACGTACAAGTTAACTTATATATTCCCATATTTGAAGGCATGATAGATGCAGATGTTGTAGATAAATGGTTAAATCTATTGGAAGGATATTTTTCAGTTCATGAATTTTCCAATCAAGAAAAGATTAATTTTTCACTTCTCAAAGCCACCCCACGCATCAAGGACTAGTGGGAAACCAACTATCAACAAAAGGACGAGAATGAACCTTCATTGTTTTCAGTCACACCCACTTGGAATTATTTACGAGATGCCATCAAGGAACAATATTACTCTATCAGGAGCTATGAAGATAAATACGTAAGGTGGACCATGTTATGACATGGAAGGGACCAAGATGTGCCAGAGTTCACAAATACTTTCCATACCCTTCACATGAAGCTAGGTATCAAGGATATTGAGTGGCATTTGGTGCTTAAGTACCGTGACCGTCTACACAAGTACATCCAAGACGAGATGGAGTTCCTAGACATCTCCTCACTTAGCACGGCATATCAATATGCTATAAAGATCAAGAAGAAGTTTAAACAAAAGAAGTGGGACTTTGGATCTGCGAATCCAAGGTAAGGAAAAGGCACCCCCAAATCACAAAACAAAGGACCAAACTAGGGCAGGGCTACGAAGGACAAACTGTCGAAGTCGCAAGCAAAGAACAACACCATGAAGGCAAAGAAGGACACGGGAAACTGGTGTGAGTTCCATAAGATCTCCACTCACAATACAATTAAGTGTCGGGCCAGGTAGTCACTGGTGGTCGAGCTAAAAGCTTTCGAACCAGACGCAGGTTTTGACTCTAAATTAGAACCCAATAAGGGATCCAAAAAAGGGAAGCAGATCATTGATGTGGACCCTAGTGCCACCATGGCCACCAAAAAGATCTAGAAAATTGAGCATGGAGATCCAAAGGAGGGGGAATGCCTCTTCCACTCACAAATGTGGGTGAAGGGTTCTCCATTGCAGTTCATTGTCGACAGCAGGAGCCAAAGGAACCTAATTTTAGCAGAGGTCATGAAGCAATTGGGCCTAAATACTACATAACATCCATAGCCGTACACCATCAGGTGGCTTCACCAAGGACTAGATCTTCGCATCAGCCAGCAATTCTGCCTTCCCTACAACATCAAGCCCTTCACGGATGAGGTACTGTGTGACGTTGCTCCTCTTGAAGTTTCTGATTTATTATTAGGAAAACCATACTTGTGGAAGTGACATATTGTATATGAGTCTAGACCTCATTCTCTGATTATAACTTTGGCTAATAAGTTGTACAGGATTCCGAAGGTAACCCCGCCTACTGTCATCTCTTTGATCACTGAAAATGATATAAATTTGATCCTTGAAAATTATCACAGTTTCTATGATTGTTTGAAATTATGTAAAACTTCAAAATATTGTAAACAATGAGCTATCAGGAAGGACCTTTGGACAGTGGTAGTTTGTAGCCAGCACAAAACAATGAGGACCCTCAGCCAAAGCACGTTGACCGTTGGCCCATGGAGCCCACGCAGTGGCGCAAACTAGCAAATAGGGAGCCCAGATCAAAAAACAGAGGTTGTTTCTGATACGTGATTAACACAAAGCGCTAATCACATATCGCAGGATAAAAACCCCAGAGAAGGAAAACCCTTGGCACCTATTCATGTGAAAAATAGGTAAAACCATGCAGAAATACCCAAAACATTAAAAGGCAGGTCCCACTCCCAAAAACCCGGTGGGATATCGCAAGCCCCTCAAGCGATAAGTGGGTTTGGCAGACGACCAAGTGATGCCATACACTGAATGACACGTGTCCGGTGGATGAGAGTGAAAACCACTCTCATCGCAGGGTAATGGTCAAGCAACTCACTCGTGCAATAAAAGTGATGACCATAGGACCTGGAGGCCCCAAATCAAAAGCGGAGATTGCACCCGATGGAAGATCATATTTGGTGGAAGAATAGGCTAAGGCATATGAAATTTGGTGTCCAACATGACCGATGAGCTGGCAGATGAATCATTTCATGGAATAACTGAAATAATGACCGTTCAAGGAAAAGCTAGCACCTAGTTCATAAGGAGACAAGCGGCCACCTCTCTGTGAAACATTACATAGTGGTGATGATAGAAAAGTAGGGAATTCCAGCGGACAGAGGCAGGCAATCTGAAGAGCTGGAATAGGAAACGAACATTCAAGGGATGGATTGGATTTAAGCCATGAACAGAAAAAGAACAGAAAGGAGACAGAATAGAGAGTGAAGCATGAAGTAGAGAACAGAGAAGTTGAGCTGACCTACAGAGCTAAGGCAACATCGAGCACACAGAACCGAGAAGGCTTGAGAGGTTCAAGCAATCCCTGTGAGGATATTTGTCGGGAACTAAGTACCAAATTGGACTCATCCCATTAAGACCAGTTGAGCTTGAGACTTGGTAAGGGGGAGTCTGTGTACTCTAGTGGCTTGGGGAATCCAAATACCACCCTACTAAGCGTCATCTGTTACAGGAGACTCAAATTGAGCTCCTCATTGTAAAAACTCTGCTTAAAGACACAATAAAAAAAGGCCACCATTGAAAGCTGGACTAGGAGATGTAGCCCAGGAGGATTGGGTGAACTCCTTATTAAATTGTTGTGTTTTGCATTTTCTTGCTGTGTTTCTCTTACTATTTTCCAGTGTCTGTTTATTTTGCAATCTTATCGATCTATTGCCTAAGATAATATAGACACACACACCAACACATGAGTCTATAATACCTACATTAATTAACTGAGATCATACATAAGTCATTTTCGGATCAAGTGGTATCATAGCTATAGGTTATTAAGGTTAGACAAGCTTGTGCTGGATTTAGCTGTTGAATGCTAACTAGATCAAAGCTCAAATTAGGAGAAGGAGAGTTAGTCAAAACTAATCCTGAAATTGGAAGAGTCTATCTTTAGAAGACAATGTCGGAGGAAGGTTCTATGGGACCAGACCCTCAATTTATAGATAGTTTCCTGGCCATAAGGTCCATGGTAGAGGAAATGTATAAGGACTTTAGCAAACATAAAGATGAAGATTCATCAGGCTCCAAACAAGATAAAGTAGAAGAAGAGTCTCTCCTCCATGACCACTCAAAAGGCAAAGGGAAAGAAGGAAGCTTTCTCACACCTCCTAATGGCCCTGAACATAAAAGGAAGACATAGTTGATTAAACTAGATGTTAAATTTGATTTACCAATATATGATGGAGAGTTGAATGCAGAAAAGTTGGGTAATTGGATCAGACAAATTGATGTTTATTGTAGAGTGCAGAGTATTAATTCCAACAAGAGCAAGATTTAGCTAGCCAGCCTATGCCTTGGAGGCACTGCCTTGGTTTGGTGGGAAGGTAGGACCCAAGCTGACATGGAGAGACATGGTAAGACTCTTTCTGTCTGGAGTGAATTTTTTTCTGCAATCAAGAAGCAGTTCTATCCATTGGCCTACATGTTGTAAGCCATGATGAGCTGGCAAACTCTTTGACAATTGAAAGGGAAAAGTGTACAAGGTTACACCCAAGAATTTAGGAAGAGAGATTTGATTCTAGGAATCTCATTAGACTCACCTAAGACTCTGTTGAAGTACATCGGTGGTCTACATAGCTATATGAGGTACACTATCCTCGTGTTTAATCCCGCTAGTATAGATGAGGTATATGTTCAAGCTACGCATCTAGAAGCTAGAGGAAAAATGGAAACCCAGAAGTTGGGGGATCATCCCAACCCACTGCAAGCAAGAATAAGGAGAAAAGAAAATAGAAATGGAAAGCAAGGAAGGCCAACACTGCACAGAAAAGCAAGTCTTCATGCACTCTGTTAGCACCTAAATCTGCCTTAGGCTGAAGGAAGGCAAAGTTTAGGGTAACCACAAACCGCACTCAGTCTGGTAGCTAGCCCTACCAGAACGGGAGAGGGCTCTCTCCATGTCACTCTCAGTGAATAGATAAACAATATGGTCTTAGATGACTTACAATGAATATTGATTTTAGGCTAGGTAAATAAATATGGAAACAAGGGGCAATTTTTGACAAATGACTGAGTTTCTGGGATATATGGGACCAACGAACAGTATGAGCAGAGAATTTAACAGAAAGGCACAGATTACTTTGTGAACCAAGACAGGTGGAAAGTCTAGCAAATAAATTTGAAATAATGCGAAATGGAAAGATTGTTTAGGAGGGTGAAAAGGGCATAAAAACATGAATCCTTTTCAACGAAAGAAGAACACGGAACGTGAAACTTTCCCACAGGCAGAGCATTAAACATGAATTCTACCTTATCTTACTGAGAAAATTTCACTGGAAATGAATATGAACGAACTGTGAAACATAAAGAAATACATATGAAACATAAAGAGAACACATTTTCTACAATCACACCACATGAATCTCATGAATCAGAGCCACTGCCTTTCATTAATTCTCTGTCAAAATATACATTGAAGAACTAAGTTCCTCTCCCACAGTCTCCCAGAAATTACAACCAACCCTTTGCAAATGGTTTGCATACAATAAATAGACTTTTCCATTGGCAAATGGAACGACCCACAGTTGGGGATTTTTTCAAATCATTACAAAATGGAAATGGAAATCCAACCATTAGTGACAGGTGCAGCGTTACAAAAATGACAAATTTCTTGGGTGACTGCTCGCCTTCCTTTTCCACTTGGATAGGAGCCCACCTTTAGTGAAAATACTTTTTAAAAATTGCCTTAGTTTCCAAGAAAAATATAGTGTAAATGATCGGGCCCACTTACAGAAAGTCGTGAATCGAAATGTCGCAGAGCGGAAGTGATTTTGGCCTTTGGGGTCCCTGTGCGCCATGCCAAAAACTATATGCACCGCACCACTTTGGAGGCGATTTTGAGGTACCTTCTAGAATCCAAAATGTTCCCAAGAATGCTTTGTAGAAAGTCTTGCCTGTCCACTTTTCAACCCAAGTCGAATTTCTCAATTTGGTGCTCATTTTCCCCTCCAAAACTTCAATTTACCAATACTGCTTCCTGTGTGTCAAAATAGGGGAAGAGAGGTCATTGTTTGAGTGTTTTTGACCTCCTGGGGAATCAAAACTTGCCCAAACTTCTTGGCCATGCACCAGAAGTCATGATTTCTCATGTTGAATCCAAAAATGCAAACCATTCTTGATTTGGAGCTCCCAATCCTAAGCACCTCGCCAGTGGCGCGGCGCAAAGGGAGAAAAATCCTGTGTTGTGCCCAAAAATTTGTCACGTGACCAAAATTGCCCCAAATATTTTGAAATTTGGGCTGGAGGTTCCCTATGAAGTGCTATGCTGGGCCACAGAGGCTTCAGCCAAGATTCAAAGCCGATCTTGCTCTTTTTGCCTCTTTTGTCTTTTTTTCGCTCTCCTCAATTTCGCCTTCAAACTCCTTATCCGAGCCTTTGAACTCATGTTCTGTGTCTTGTAGTGATAAACCATCCACCTCAATATGTTTTTTGTCCTTGTTGGCCTTCTCTAACAGTCTCTCAAGGTGGATGTTGATACGCTCGAGCCAAGACTCTCGGTCATTGTTAATCTCTTACTCTAATGGAGTGAGCTAAATCCTCCTATGTTGGGCAGCTTGGTGATTCTCGCGGATGTTTTGCAGCTCCATGATCTCATGCTGGTCTTCGAGCTGTTTGTTCCTATGCTCCAAATACCTGATAATCCATTTAGCCCTCTCCAAATTGAGAGACAAGGCTTGGATCTCTCTTTGCTGCTCCTGGATGGTCCTCCTAAGTTTGGCACTCTCCACATTTGTATCATCATCATGAATGAGGATGAAGTCGGCCTCTTGTTCACCTCATGGCCCCTCGTCATGCATGGGCCTCTTGCCCTTGTCCTGTACCTATGTTGCCGATGTCGGAAGCGAGGCCCCTTCCACCTCAGGTGGAGATAACACTCGCTTTGCTGCTGCAAACAAATGTCTACTGCCTCTCTGATAGGTGATGAA
>APFE030204008.1:0-19736 GCA_000404065.3 Pinus taeda
CTAATTTAATTCTTTCTCCCGGGGAATCTTGTGAGAAGGAAAGGGCCCGCCTTCCTCACAAGATTCGCCCATTAGTTTTTGTAATCTGTTTAATCGTTTATATGGTTGCACTTCATTCTGATCCTGTTGTTAGACACTGGTTACATAGATTGAATACTACTCTGTTCTCTTAAGCAACTGCATGTATTGAATGTTTGCACTCATAGGAATTGAGATATCTGTTCTGATTTGATTGTGCGAATGAGTGATGTTGGGAGACAGATACTGAAGGTTCCTGCACTCAGGAATAGGGTTCTGTCCCCCTTAACTGCTTCATTTTATCTGCAGTGTGAGTAGAACCAGAGATCAGGTGCTGAAGGTTCCTGCTAACAGGAATAGGGTCTTGATCTCTTGGAATATAGTGTGATTAGATGTCAGGCATCAGGTGCTGAAGTTCCTCACTAAGGAATAGGGTCCTGTTCCTGCTGTGGTTTATTGGGTTCTTTCCTTTTGATTTCCCTTTATTTGAATCATAATTGCAACAGAGGGATTATCCCCATTATAACTTAATTAGCTGCAGCTTTGATTAAATGGAGTGTGAATCAGTAGATTAGTGAAATTAATGACTGTGCGTTCTTTCTTTACTACAACATTTCTTTTGCTTTTGAAATTGAGCACATACAGCGCGAAACTACCTTTGAAATAAAAAGACTTCCTCGGGTTGATAATTCATGTGGCGCTTGAATTGGGAAACAATTAAAGCGACCAACAATCATCCTTTCCATCTATATGAGTTCCTCACTCACTTTACTATGAGTCACGTAAGCCTCTACAACAACAAGTCTCTCCTATTTCCCCTTACCTCACCAAGCTCTCCTCTAGACTTGGTCTTTTGGCAAGTACTTGGTACTCTGTCTGGAACCTCCTTGAGCATTTCCCTCTGCTCCTTCTAAGCTTCAACTCATCCGCACTTTAAGAACAAAATTTCCCTTTTCTTCCAATCTTTAGCTGGAACATTTAGGTTCTGACCACCTCTTCATTCACTTAGAAACTCTTACCAACTTCCTTCATCCCTTAGCAATTCTACCCACATCCTATATGGAGTTGCATTTGCAAGCTGCAACAAAACCCTTGCAGTAACAAGTCTCCTTCTTGCTACATATGCCTCACTAAGCTTCTCTCCTCTGATCTTAGTCTGTTAGCATTTCTCTGGTTCTTTCCTCTGGAACCAATTGAGCACTCCTTGCTCTAGGTTGTTGTAATATCCTCACCATCTTATGCTACTATCGGTGCATCAATATAAAAACCACTAACTCTCCAATCTTCAAATCAAATTAAAATAAAAGCTTATCATCTCACCTTCAAGATATCTGTTTGATCTTGTCCCCCCATTCACCTGCACTTTGAATTCATGGTTCTTTTATCCAACCTTCAACTGTATCTTCAAACTCTTCTACTTCAAGAACTTACAAAAGTTCCTCTTATAATTGAACTACTCTAATCCTGCTCTAAATTCTCACTCATTTAATTTCTTCTAATCATTAGACAAACTTGCATACCATCACCTATCTTCAGGATCCCACCACTCCTGCAAATCTGTTCACTAGATCTTCATACTTCCACTATGCAAATTTTCAACATTCAACTACTATCAATCAGATTTAGAATTTGATTCTTTCTTTCAATCTCCCTGCTTTATCTTGGTGAAGCTTAACTGTCAGCAACAATTACTCCTTTGCTGAGTTTTCTTTCATTGTTTCATTCTTGCTCTGAGTTCTTCAAAAGCATTTCTTGTTCCTTTTGCATGCAAAGTGTTCTTTCTACTTGCAAGAAATATTTCGCTGCTCTGAGAAGGCTTTGACGTAGGAAAAACTGCCAAAAGGAAATTTCCATAGTTTTCATAATCACCTTTCGTAAACCTGTGGGTTATGGCCCACCTATACATATCGAAAGTGTTTACATTGTGGATTTTATCTAAAACCTAACCAATCACCAAACAACGGAATAACACACAATCTGTCAATCAATGTTGTTCGCACCTGCATGCATACGACCGAACCTCAAGTAGATTTAAAACCACATCCATAAACTCCTCGGGTCTGCTCAATAATTGAACAACAATTGAACATAAATTGAAAAATGATTGAATAGCAATTGAACAACAATTGAACAACAATTGAACAACAATTGAACAATAATTGAACATCAATTGAACAATAATTTAACAACAATTTAACAACAATTGAATAGTAATCAAAGAACAATTAAACAACAATTGAATAGTAATTGAATAGAAATTGAACAACGATCCTCCCACGTTGACTTTCCATGTTGACTTTCCATTTTTGCACAAAACTTATCGAATTAATTCTCCACTGTTGATCTCATCATTAATTCGATGTTTGATGGTTCACTCGATCATCGCACATCGCATATCGCAATTTCTCTCGATCAGGGTTCATTCACTCATGAACGAAGCGATGTGATATTAATCCAATGATCGGCATTAGCAGTGATCCAATGGTCTGCAGCCCTTCAACTCACACATGGTTACCAAACAACTTAAACCCCTGTAATGGACAGTGGCGTAAGTAGTTGGAATTGAAATCAATGGCTAGGAGTGAGTGCGGTGCTTCAACCCTGATCAAGGCACTGGTAGACTCCTAACCTTCATAGATACACATTTCACTTAGTTGTGGTTCCACTGTTTCTGCATGACTCTTCTCTTGAGTTATTCATCTACGTGCTTCTTTAAAACTACTAGTTCTGAGCTTTGTACTGATTTCTTTAATCGAATTCATATAGCTCGACCACTATCCTCCTCTGCATTCCTTAATGCCACTTCAAACTAGAATACATAATACTCTCTATATTATTTCCCTTCTCCCAGATTTTGTAATTCGTTCTTTACGTGACCTGTACATACATCTATTAATTCCGATTGGAATCACATGGATTCTACCCAGAGGGTAAGTCTTTTGTCACTCATAAATACTTTCAGAAACTTGACTTGAAATCATTCATCATGGTTTATCACACAGAAACCATAAATTCCCGATTACAAATCAATCAGCACATAAAAGGAATGACACACACAATCACAATGAATTCAGTTTCCTCGTTCATTAAACAAATGTACAGAGACAAATAAAAACCTGTTTACAATCTAGATTTGGCCTGATCTGCATTTACATGGTCAGTATCAATGGCCCTTTCTCATTTCAATGCCCGTAGGCTCACAATCCAACCTTCATGTTTTCTAACTCTCTATCTAACTCTCTAACTCTCTTTTAATCCTTTGAGGCTTACAAATTATACCCAAAAGGATTTTGTCAACAAATTTTGGTTTAGATATTCAATCTTCTCAACTATATCCTGAGAATCCTTGAAGTCCTCAATTAGTTCCTACAATATATTCCTTATCCCTCATCATCACTCATGTTCTCCTACATTCGAGAACATTTAAAAATATCCTCACAATATTTAATTAACTCCTATTCTAAATGTCTCACCTAAATCACTCAAAATATATAAAATTGCATGAATTAAATACTTAGGAAAACCGCTCTTTTGAAAACACAAGACCACCTAGATCCTACTAAATTTACATACTTTCGGAACAATGATGCTCCTACATCACATACCACATGGCCCAACAAGATCCAAAAAGGGATGCAAAACAAACATTTATTTAGATTGAGCATGAACTGGTATCTCCGACATGTATCTTGCATAAAGCACAGACTTCCCACATGGTGCTTCCCCAATCTGAACACTGTCCAATCATTGAAGTATACTTCCATAAATTTATTAATAAAATCCTTGAACATTGTGATGACTACGAGGGAAAATATCATCGGCACGTTCTTCAGCCCAAAAGGCATCCCCGTATTTTGGAAGAATCCCCATTGAGTCATCAAGGTCGTCTTACTTCTATTCTCTCATGTGATCTTTATTTGAGGGTACCTAGAGAACCCATCAGTGAATGAATACACTTCTTGGCCTCAAACATTATCCAAGACCTCATTGGTGAATGGGGATGGGAAGGGATCATGCACGCAGGCATCATTCAACTTCCTCAAATCTACACATATCCTTATTTCTTGCTTCTGCTTCTTTTCCTGAACCATTATTGGGCTTACCCAATCAGATTCTTCCATCGGTTCAATAATACCCGTTGCGAGCATGTTATCTAACACAACATGGACCCTTTCCTTATACTTCCGATTGAGGTGGTACGGTCTTTGCTTCATAGGTTTCACATCTGGCTTTACGGTCATGACACCCAGGTCTCTTATTATCCCTTTGAGATCAGAAAAATTTGTGGGGAACAAGTGTTGATATTCGTCGAGGAGCTCAGTCACCTTATCTACTGTCACATCATCCCAATAGTCCCCAATCCTTGCAAAGTTTGGTTCTACCTCCATGCTGATGTTCACTTGCCTAGTCTTGAGCGCTCAATTATGTCTGGGTTCTCTAGCTATGGTCCTTCAACTCCATAGTGACCTTCAATCTCCAGTATATTAATCTTTCTTAGGTGTTCGTTTTCTTCTTCCGAGGTTACAATATAACACTGCAACACGTGGCTCAGCTGGCTAGTCCAATAAGGTTGAATCAGGTGTAGAGGATCCTGTGATATCCTAAAAATGGTTGACTTAACCTCCTGCAATGTGTCATCGATGGATTCAAATCCATCCTCAAAACTGAATGTCATCAGAAATCCTTAGCGTAAAACATCCCATTCTTCAGTGCCATGACGAAGTTCTATCTCCAAGTACCAATTCATTGATATAACATCCAAGGTATGAAAAAACAAATGGGCCCATTCCAGCTAAGCCTTCACTCCATATGCTTTAGTCCATTTGGCCAAATTATCGCACGTATCATTCCTCCAGTCATACTTTTCTGTTAGTCGTACCTTTGGGTGGCTAAAGCATATCCTCATCATCCTTCTATATTTGTGCCAATCCTCAAAATTTTCCTTGTTTGTACCCCACCATCTTCCAGGTGTAGCACATAGTGCCCAATCTAATGCCTAGAAGCGATGCTTCTTGGGCACTTCCCTTTCGAATGCATCCAAAAAGTGATCAATGTTAGTTAACCCATCATAGTGAAACATGTTTCTTACCTTTGATGATATGCAATAGAATGACTTGGTCATCATATTACAGTGCAACGTAGATACTTCATGCAACCAGTTCTACCAATTCTCTATTTATCATCTGAATCTGATGTGCAGGAGCTCTTGCAGTCCCATGCAATACATTCGTCTGTTGTCAGATTCACCCAATCATGGTCTCGTGCCATTATCTTGTAAATCTGGTCCAAATCATCATCAATTTCATATTCGAGGACTAGTTCTGTATAGTGTGGTCCTTTTGTAGGATCCAGTGCAACCACTATGTGGAACGATTCCTTTTTAAATATCATCTTTCACTTCTTTAGGTTGATTACCCCATTCATATCAATGGCCGAATCAATCCCAAACAGCGCAGGGTAGGGATTGCTATCATACACAATCTCTATTACATCAAAATCCACCATTGCACTCATGCCTTCAATGCAAACTGTTACCCCCTGCAACATCCCCATTGGCATGAATTTCTGCTGATTCGCCATCATTCACTGGATTGGAGAGCACTAGAGTGCAGGTCTCCCCATTCTTTCCCATGTTTGTTTCGGCAAAACATTCATGTCTAACCCCAGATCCATGATAACTTGGTCCATTTTGTATTCCCCTATCTGTGTGGTGAGTCTCATCTCACGTCCAGTCCTCACCTTATGCTCACCAAGATTTCTGACTATGCGTGGTTCACCAGTAGTGTTGTCCTTTCCAGCGCACTGATTGATTAGTTCCTACAGTCCCTTCATAGCCTTACTATTGTGGAGTAGTTTCATGCAAGTCTCCAAAAACTTGGTAATAGTGGATGGGTCCATTTATTCAACCGGTTTCTCTTGACTTCATAAGGTAGAGGCCTCAGCAAAACTTTTCTTTTCTTCCATAAATGTTTCTTTTTCGTGTTCTATATCAAACTCGGTCTTCCTTTTTGGTGCTTTGTAGACCCACTCACCCTCTGCAAGTTGCTTCGCTTATCCTCACTAGTCATCATTCCACTCTGTAGCATAATGTTTACCTTAGGGTCTTCTCATGAGGCTCAGACCTCATTATATGTAGGCTATCAGTCGATTGTATAGGTTACGCTCCATTTCACAAATATTAGCTAATAATATAAGGAAATACTCAGTCGCATGGTCCAACTGAGTACAATAGTAGCATGGTAGTCACGTCGTATTCGGAAACTCTCTTGCATAGTATCCTGGTCCTCCATAATTATAATAGATAAACTTCCCTCGGCCTCTACCAAGCCCTCCTCCAGCTCAGCCTTGGTCATGCCCCTGATGCTCACCTCGTGCTCTCCCAAGACCTTGGTCCGGAGGCCGTGTTTCTGCATGCACCCTGTATGCATGTATCTTGTCCATCATTAATTTGTAACTACGACAATTGCACTCTTCATGACATACTAATTGACACAAATTACATAAAATCTATTATGGTGTCTGTACAAATTTCTGCAGTAAATGGCAATTGTCGGTCACATGTTTCCCATCTACCTGGCATATAGCACACCATAGCGTGGGCCCTGTACTTGGCCCCGCTGCAGCCTCCGACCCCAGTATTGGTCCCTCTGCTGTAACATAATTCGCAAAGACTGGATAGTGATCCTTTTCATGCCCCTGACCTTTGCATTTGAGGCACCAGACTTGTTCATGTACCTCTGGCCAAGTTGTTTTGTCTTTCTTCAGGCTTTACATTTCAAGGCAAAGTTTTTTCAACTGGGGATGAATCTATTGAACCCCCATATTACCATCCTACATTGGTGTCTTGTGCATTCTCATCATGATTTCCAGAGCTTCCGCCTGGGTCCCAATCTTCTGTTGTGATAGCACAAACATTAGGTGAGGTAGGAGTGAGGCCACAAACCATTCGCTATGCTACCCATCGACTAGGTTCATGTTGGCTTCATGGATCGTACACTTCAATCTTTGATCCAAATCCCATAGTGTCTCCAAGGCTTCATCATGATATCCTTTAATCCCACAATGGATAGAGCTTGAGACTTAGGTCTATTGAATTCCCTATTCATCATAGTTTGGATATCTGCCAATGCAGACGTGAGGTTATCAGTACTCTACTTAATGTACCACATTAGTTCATGATCCTACAAAGCACTAACCAACATTGCTTTCTTCATTTGATTGTATGTGATACTCTGAGCTTCCCATATAGCCTTCACGATGAACCACAACTTGTATGGATCTTCATTTCCTACGCCCTTGAATACAAGTAGCTTTACGGAGTTTGCCATGTTGAAAAGTGGTGGACGTGGTGGCGCTGTGGGTGATGGGGTAAGTGGTGGAGGTGAGGATGGTGGCAGTGTGGGTGATGGGGTAAGTTGTGGAGGTGAGGATGGAGGTGGTGTGGATGGATGGGATGAGGAGGGAGGCAGTGTAGGTATTCATAGGAACCCTTGTCTTATCAACTGAATAGGCCTTAGCAGATAAGCCTATTGGTTTTAACCCCATACATAAATTACCTGCATACAAATTCTAAAACACAAAAAGTAAACAATGTGTGAACAAAACACATAAAACACATATACACAGATATTTTCCCCTGGATCCCAAAACCGATACTACCATCTTAATTTTTCATTATGTTCCTTTCAATGTTACAATACATATTTATACATGTTGAAGCATCCAATACCATGGACCAAAAACCATTGCATCCAAAACTATAGACCGAAAACCATTGTGTCCAAAACCATGGAGCAAAAAACATCGCATCTAAAACCATGCGTGAAAAACATGTACAAAACCATAGGTAGGTCTACCCAACCTAACATACTGTCCAAAACCAAAATTTTTTGGGGCACTACCTTCAACCCCATAGAGTGGGGTTACCTGCACCCCTTAAACCCCCCGTGACCCCCCTACTACGCAATCGGTGCAACGAAGTGGGGGCTCCATCCCCTTCTAACCCCCCCGTTAACTACGTGGGCTAGTCATGGAAAGAATATAACACAACCCAACAAAGCCTACACTGCCCCTTCATCGTCACTCAAAGGAGGCTCAATTAGCGGGCTATGCTTAGCACCTTTTCATCCTCTGTCCGTGAAAGGCCTTCCACTTCGCGTAGCTCCAAACAACAAGGTAACTAGATGACCCTCTTTTCACATAAGAGCATCTTAATCCAAGTATTTATTTATTTCAAATACTTATGTCACGGCCCCTTGAAGAAGTAGCACTTTGCTTCGCCATAGTTGACTGAAGTATCAACCACAAAATATGTCGCAAACCCTCCTATGATACAGTCAACCAAATGATCAACAACATGGGTGATCTTAAATTCAGAGTCTTCTAATCTCCACACTAACTCTAGGGTCAAGAGAATTAGACTGTCAAGCCTCCATCTTCCTTGGTTGTCTGCCAACTTCACGATCCACTCCTATAATTCAACCGGGAAAGAACATAATAAGGTTTCATGAACTTCTGTGTACCAGTATCTATCCAACCATTATTATTTTGTCAATAGCATATTCATGTTTTGTTGCACCGTGAATTCGTGGATCTTTCTATCCAACCAGTCTTCAATCTCCTTCTTAGTTGGATTCTAGTGATGCGACACCACACATCTCATTATGCAGATCACGGTCCCAGCAATAGAGCAATTTGTTGGCTTGGTAGGCCCTAACCCAAATTTAGCGCTAGTCAGCCAAGAAAATCCCTACACTACTAGCCCATACGCCGTCAATCCATGAAGCACAGACTAAAGTCTCACTCAAAGCAGTATGGGGGGGGGGGGGGGGGTGCAGGAACCAAGTTTCCACACCCTGAGATGGTTGTGATGTCGGTTTTATACCTTAACTCTGATTTTTTGCAGATTGATAAGCCTTTAGGGCTTATCGATGTATTTCTCTATTAGTCTTTTACAACCTCCGCGAAGGTATGTGATCATCCTTCGCATAACCGTAACAAGCGATCTCAGTACTTACACGCCTCTGTAACTACTTTGCTGTATAGTTCTCTAAATTATGTTAAGTGTTCACCAATTCTATCATGCAATTTAGATTATCTTTGCATAAACATATATTTCTACTTGTGTTCATATGATAGAGGAAAACATATAGATTTGCACATCAATTTAGCAATAAAACATAAACCCTGTGCTTAACATAACATAATCACATGGAATTGACAAAATTAAAATGCACAACAATTTCATAATACTCTTCTTTATTGATGATCCAAATGTTTAGCACAGACTCTGACTACCTTTCGCACACAGTTGTAGGGGTCTACACACTCAACTGCAAACTTCTACCCTAGGCCTCTACGCATTCAGCTACAGAGCCTTCTTCCTACACTAAAACTCTTACTCTTAGCTCCTTTACCGACTCATCAATGACTCCACTTCATTTTTCTATTACTGACTTAGACTCCTCTAAGACCTTCTTCTTATATAATCCCATGGTCCGTCGACCAAGGGTGGATCTCATCAAGCCGAAACAACCTATCTAAAATAAGGCTGGAAACCCTTTTTGACTCTTGATATCTTCTCAATCTGCAGTCAAAAAATGTAGATAATTTACATTTATTTGTACAAAATTCGAGCCTTTTGCCCCAAAACATGGGTTTTTAACCCCAAATATGACCCCAAGGGACCCCTTCCCAACAAATATGGATTGTGAAGTCCACAAAAATCTTGTTTGTAACTATATTTTGTAGTAGGACGAGTGGAAAAATGTTTAGTTGCAAAATTTAATAATACGATTTATGAAACTATTTATTCCCTTAATTAAACAAATTGAATTAAGATAACCAAATAAACATGTTTTAAAAATTATTTATGCATTCGTTCATGCATTTTAGCATCGCTTTCAATTGGCCAAAAGACGACAATTGTTTGCTGAAACACAAGGCATTACGCTACATTGGTGATGGTATTGTGTGATATCGTAATTTTTTTTTTTTTTTATGCATCAAAGCAATTTCTAAAGATCAATAAAGTAATAAAGCATAAGATATTAAAGAATAAATGAATTCTAACACACAATGATTAGATACCACAACTAATAAAACAAAATGATCATCTTAGTGAATTTTAAATAAAAATAAATGCAAATAAGGAAAAAAAAAATGTGGCTGCCATAGCAGGATAAGGAAAATATTGAACATATGACAATGTTAGAAGCATTTCTAAATCAAACTAAGTATCCATATATGAATTTTTTTTACAACGTTGATAACAACTTGAAAAAAATGATTCACGACCAAAAAAGGAAAATAAACATAGATCCATAAAATTTTGAATATTAGTACATACCTTAAAGCTATTAACCATGAGGGGTAATTATCAAACATGATTTTTTGTTCCTGAACCCACTGATGGCGAAAGTTGAAACTCATAGTGTATGTGTTTCTCCATATGTGCTAATCTTCCTTCAAAGTGATTTCATTTTTACTATAAATTCTCCTCACCCCTCTCCATATTTTCTAATCTGCCTTGCATATACCACTAGTTGCATTTGAGGTGATTCATGAATGAGAAGAGTATTCTAGTCATCATCTTTGTTTCTTATGAGCTATTCTATAATCATTTTGAGATATGTGAGCTCATTACTGAAGTTAAGTTGATCAAATGTAAAGTCATTAAAATGATGTATGTTGATATCGTTAGGATATATAGCCTCCTCCTAACCAATTATCTTTAAGTGACATCAGCTTGACTCTGCTTCTTCACCATCTCCTTAGCTCACTCTTCCATGTTTATGTGGCATATTGTATTTCACCAAAAAATAAAAAACACTCAAATATAATAATGTGATGGATGGGCTAAACTAACGCAATATTTTACATTAAAACGACAACAGAGATAATAATAACCAGAACCCACTCAGACTTGCAATAAAGTCAACTAGGACCTAGTCCCAAAAGAACTTGTCTAAATGAATAGTCATAGGTTGAAAAATAAAAGTCATAGAATAACATGTATTCATAACAAAAAATATTGAAAATGGAGGATAGAAGCATTCCATCTTATTTCACTATCGAATTTGGACAAAAACAAATAACATATAATCATATTTTCCGAATAAGTAAATTTTAATTTCCATCGGTAACATTTACCTATATGCCTCTCTTTAATTCACTAGATATACCCTATGTCAATGTATACCATTATTGATTTAAATGTTTCCTTGGTTCAGATGTAAAAATTATTTTCCCCATCTTTTCGCAAACCAAAACATATTTCCTTAACTTAATTTGCGTATTTTGTTATTTCCCTTTCTAGTTAATGTAATCATTTATTTGGTGAATCGACATGTAATTAGGAGATAATTTCAATGCTTAATATAAATTACTCTAACATATTTTATTATAACAATTTATTTTTAAGAAATTGATCGGTATTATAAAATACTCTTTCCACATCTATTTAGTGAATGCATGCTTAAACATGGCTTCACAACCAATTTCCATTCTAGCAGACTGGAAGGATGTGCAGAAAATGATATGTGCAGTAAAATATCCATTCCCTCCTTTTCACACTTTCGTATTCGTTACCCCTCCGCACATAACAAATTTATGGAGCGCAGATTACCAAATATTGAAAACTTGATTAAGGCTAATAATGAAATGGTTATCCCTCACATTACAATTTGCAAAGTGCAGAGATGTGAGATTAATTGATTAAAGAAATGTGGCTTTCGCGTTTTGTTGTCATTAGAAAAATTAGTAAGGGATAACTACATTACATGCAATAAGAAGAAGGTCCATAATTCATGCAATTTAAACAATAACATTTAATGCTTTATTATGTTCAATGTGATTTTATCTAAGTAATCAGTGTAGAAAATAGAGATGTATGCATAGTTACATTATTTCAAAAATCTTGTTTCATATGTAAATAAACTAACTAAACACAAATCTCATACTGAGTTCTTTACATACACGTGTTTTTCATGACAAATCTCATACAAAGCTTTTTCATCTTCTTCATTATCCTTGTTCGCAACAAAACGATAACTGGCGAGAGAAGACAAACCATACTATAAATGCTCATGCCATAAAGAGTGCATATATAAGTTATGAGTTTCTCAGAAACATAAATTTGACTTTCTGCTTCATTTGTTTCTGTATACTGAACTTTTCTCCTTAATATTGTAAATATTATGGGTTTACTGAGTGATGTATGATGTGCCATACTACTTTCTGCAATTGCTACAACAAGAATACTTAAACTTGGTTGTCCATTTCATTTCTAGATTCTAAACAACTACCTGTGTTTCATTCCATTATGTTCCCCTATTCATTATGACTCCGAAAATCTTTAGATGAGAGGTATCCATTATGATTTCTTCTTACTCAAAAAAATGTAAAAATGGGACAACTCTATAGCACGAATAAACAATAACCATTAGCAAAATTTAGTAGGCTTGAATTTGCATAAGCTCTAAATATATAATGATTTTACCATTACTCTTCTACAAATGCTTATGATCTCAATAATATTTACCATTAATATTTGAAAATATATATGTTAGTCATAGAACTATGCCTTAATTAGGTTTTTAGGATGTCTTAATTATGTCTTGATTACTCTTTTATATCCAGCAATCGCCAAAATGTTTCCAGTAAACAAGGAAAGGCATGCAAGAGGTGTGTGAAGCATATCATTTCAATATGCTATAACATAAACTAGATACAAAGACTTGTGCATATTATCATGTTATTACCAAGTTTGTTGATTAGATGTCGATTTGCTACTTAAATGGTGAAACTACTATTTTATAAAATCAATAAATATAATCTTCTTGGTATGTTTGAGATGAGTAATCATTATACATTTGTGGAGTGTGAATATGTGGAGGAATCTTCAATTATGTGGAAGAAATATGCAAATACAAGTGTGTGAACGAGATATGCACATCATTTCAAATTGCTATAACACATACTGGTTGTGAAGACCTATGTATACTCTTGAATTATTTATAAACAATAAATGTTATTAAAAACTTGAACGATATGTTGATTACATGTCGATTCATTGAATAAATGCCAAAAAAAGTGTGTTATAATATCGATAAATACAATTTTATTGATAAGTTAGCAGCCAATAATCATTACATAATGCATCAGAGCAATTGTTATTAATAATTTGAGCAATGACGTAATTACATATAGATTTTCTAAATAGATATTAAAAGTAGTAATAAGCCATAATTATCTCTTTAATTCCAAGTATAAAGTCATATGCACCATAGTTAGTATCTATCACTCTAGGTTCCTACATCTTCACTACAGTTTTTCCATAAATGGATGCCCTGCATAATTGTACTTTCCTACATACTCTGGTATTAAATTATTTCAATAGTTTGTACGTTACATATTGTCATTACAAATATTGTGTAATATAATATGTTGTAAACGTTAATTTTTAATGATAATTCTTGGTTTTATATGTATATGGTTTGAGATGTACAAGTGATGTGGACAAGATTCTTGTGTTTGGCCTCTTTAATATTGATGTGTGTTAATAGGATAAACATATGTACTAATTCTTTGATTAATAAAGGGACATATCCTTAATAACATACTCTCTAGAAGTACGGTATCTAATGTTTAGTGCATTTGATAATGTGAAGATCCTCGTACAAATAAGGTGTGTGAAGGAAGCTTCTTCTGCACAATGAAAGCCTTCATTGTATTTTTTAGAGTTCTTTTTCTAAAAAATATTAACTTTTAGAGATGTGCTAATGTGTTTTGACCTGGCCTACGTTTTCAATGGCTTCAATCATTTAAAAACTAGAATTATGCTAAAGAAGGTGTGCATGAGAACTCTATGGAGGGAGAATGCATGTAGAAGTGTGAAACATTATGGAAAAAAATTGTGTGTTATTACGTAATTTTTTTCTCCCGTACAAATAACAAATTAGAAACACATTTCATTTAATTTTGAAAATAATTGTTCAGTTCATGAAGGCTCATTGAAATCTAAGTTTTATGAAGTTGTCATGAACATAAATCCAAATTATCATGGAGAGACTAAGGGAATTTTAACAAGTAACATGTCTCTAGTTACCTTGTCTAGGTCTTCATCATGCAGTTTTCTAACATACACATTGTTTAAGGGGTCCTTTTACAAATGGTTCTTTCCAAATTGATTTTCTGTATTCTCTACTAAGTTTTAATTTTTCTAGTTAACAAAAATGCATACAATAGGAATGAAAAGATGGTGATCAACATTTCATTGTCATGTGCGCAAGTTTGAACAAAGCTATGCAGTATCAACTCTAATTGTTTTGTAGGAAATAGAATCCAAAAGAATGAGAGCATCGATTTATTTATCTATTTTTATACCTCGTATTCAAAGTCCATTGCCTATTGATTAGTTTTGGGACATTGCCTTGCTTAATGATGCGAAAACTAGAGGGGGACTGGGGGCTAACTTATATTATTTTGTTGTATGGAGAAAGGGTATGCGAGAAGTGTGGGAGAAATCAATTTAATATGAAACTACTATGATTTTGTTGTGAGAAGAAATTATGTACAGGGAGTATAAGGGAAAGGGTGTGCAAAGAAATTGTGTGTGGAGGATTTTGTTAAAGAGAAGAGACTATATCGAGACAATCTTTCTTCCTCCATACCTTGGAGAAGGCTAATTTAATATGCATATTCGATGCATCAACAAAATATGATACTTTTATGATATGAAAAACAAGGAGAAAAGTTGTGGGAGAAGTGTGGTAGAATATGTGTGCAGAGAAATTGAGTGCAAGGGAGTCTATTGAGTAGTGACTATATTGAGTCAAGGTTTTTTCCTCAGCAACACACATAAAGCTAATTTTATAAGTGGAGTTGAGGCATGGAAAAAAATGTTAATTGTGTAAGTGGGAATTTTCTCAAAGAGTACTCTGACACTGTTATGCCTAAAATTGCTACTTCTCTACTGAATAATACAAAATCTTGGGTTGGGGGGACTAAAAAAATATGAAAATGTAGCATCAAAATATTAATTTAATATGAAACTGTGACACTTTTTTTATGTAGAGAAGGGGCATAAGCAAAGTGTCATAGAAAGGGTGTGCAGAGAAGTGGTATGTACGAAGATAAGAGCATGCAGAGAAGTAATTTGAATGGTAAAAACTTCAACACCATCTCCACACTCCACACAATGAAAATGTTCACTGCCCATATCCACTCTACACTTATGACACCTTTTGTACAACCTTTCTCCTTCCTCCACATATCCATTTAGACCCTCCCCTCCTGCATTAACTTCTTAACATCCAATACCAAGATTCACAATTATCATTGAAATAGATTATTCATCATATCCGATATTATGTATGGTGAAACCTTCATACCCACAATAAAAAATATCTCCACACTCCTAGTACAATTGGATAAATGGATGAAGATATGCAAATATGGATTCCATTATGCAGAATATGAATATGTGGACAAAATCTATGTGAAGGTGGATTTCATTGTGTGGAATGCGAAGATGTTAATATGTACATAATGATAAAGTGTTGAAATGCGGGCATTTTCAAATAGTGATAAAATTTGGGCCCTGGTAATTTAATATGGGTTGAAGAGATATGTACAAGTAGCTTTAAAATATTAATTTACTATGAAACTGCTATGATTTTACTTTAAGGAGATAGCATGTATAAGAATTGTGGGAGAAAGGATCTAGAGAAAGGGTATGTGCAAATATAAGGGAGTGTGGAGAAGAGCTTCACACAATAAAAACTTTGTCTCCACCTTTGCACTTTGCACATGGAAAATATACACTCCCCATCCATGCTCTACACTTCCCACACATTTGGCACACCCTTTCTCCTTCCTCAACATATATTTCTACACCCTCCCACCTACCTTAGTTATTTAATCTCCAATACCAAGATTCACATATAGAATCGTAATGGATAATTCATCAGGATTGGATATGATCCATAATGAAAATTTCATACCTATAATAAAAACTGTCTCCGCATATCCTAGTGCAACTGGATAAATGGATGAAGCTATGTGAAAATGGATTTATCTATGTGGAATGCGAGGTTGTGGATAAAATCTATGTGAATGTGGCTTTCATTTCATAGAATCAAATATGTGAATGCATAAATAATGACGAATTGCGAAAATAAAAGCATTCTCGAATAATAAGAAAATGTGGACTCCGTAGAAAAAATCATGGCCTTGATCAATTAATTAGCAATAAAGGCAAAGACTATGTTGTGTTGCAACTATTAACATTATGGTTTCATCACTTTTTATTGACTAATCTCTTATTTATTATTTTATTAGGATTAAGTTTTTTATTTTAAATTCACGAAATTTTATGTGTCAATTATATGGTGTAAGACGCGGACTTTAAAATGTCTTATTAGATACAATAATAAATATTAAAATGCTTGTAATGAGTTTTTATTGTTAAATTCATGGTATACCAATTTTCGTTTTAACCTATGGCTTATTGGTCAACCATGTTTCCGCTATACCATTCTAATATGCTATGATAAATTGAATATTTTCTATCGCCATAATGCATTTGAATAATGTTTATTAAACTTTCAAATTTATATATATATTAATATTATAATAATTTTTATATATTTAAAAAAATTTATCATTTATATAATATAAGTAAAAAACAAATAAAAAGAGAAATATATTTTTAAATATATAAACAAGTAACATAGAAAAGAATATAATTTAATATTATATTATTCTATTGGAAAATAAGTTAATACACTAAGCAATAAACTCAAAAATGAGCTATAGTTCACTCATTTAGCAAATATAATAGAATGTAAGCCACTGTAATATATTAATCGATATCTACCACTATATTATATGTCCTGAATTCATCTCCCTTCACTTTGATTTCCATGAGTTGTATCAAAGTTGTTATCACCAATCCAATATATTAACTAGATATATATTAAGTCATAAATAGTCACAAACTATTTATAGAAAATATAACTATTTAGTTTATTCACTAAAAAATAAGTATTACAACCATGTTGCCAATTTGGCTAGATTCTCTTCCTTTTTCCATGATGCAAGAATAACAATTACCCTTCCTAGATGTACAAACCATTATATTAGCCCATATACACTAATTTATTTGAATGAAACAAACAAGCTCGTTACTTAGGTCGGAAAGGTTCGATTAGGACATTGAAAACTCAATAATGATCCATTGAAACCACAACCTCCTTAGCATGTATCTCTTACCATGTTAGAATTAGATCTTAACCATTTCGATTAAGAATGAAATATTATGATTATTTCACATATCCATTGCTTTCATATCAATAAGTTCATACCTCTTAGCATCAATGAAATCTATAAATGAATGTCTCATATCAACAGAAAATATGCACGCTATGTTTACTCTATATAAATTATAATTCCATCATGCTAGGTATAGATTCACAATATCAAAAGATGAATCTATTCATATCGCTGAGCACAACATTATGAAAGGAGATGCATCATTAACGGTCAAATTCAGTTTTTTTTACTAAGAACGTGTTTCAAAGTATGTTATATTTTAGTTGGAATTTACACGACTTTTGCTTTCTAAGCATGTGTTTCAAATTTATTTGTTTTTCTACCAAGTATGCCCTTTGAAAAATGTTGAATATTAACTTGAATTCATACAATATAGTCTCTTAGCTACTCATGATTTCACCTATTCATAGCCATGAAGCCATAAATTCCATCTGCGGTAGTCAACTCTTTCAATAGATTATTTGAATTAGACTAAATTCATGACTGTTTGTTTCGCGTAAGTAACATTACAATCCTAAAGTTTACCTTTATCCAACCATCATTTTTCATTTTCCGTTGCCATTTTATTTTCTTCTATAGGCCTTTCTAGATCTATTTTTTTTTCTAATTAATGGATTTGAGGCTTACAGTAATATTCACCATAATATTTGGAAATTCAATTTGAACTTTGATTATATCATAATTAAAAAGAATGCTTACTCTTATTTATTAGGTTAAATAGTTGGTCAAGTTGGAGTTGTTTAGAAATATTATTATTATAAAACCCTGCTGCAAACCAATGTTGCGAGGGATTGTATAGATCACTGCAATATTGTTCAATGGATCCCTATGGTCCTACACTATAGATAACTATATACACTATAGATAACTATACACCCTTATTATGGATGGGTACATGCCTCAATAAATTTGTTACGCCAATGCTACAAATCTTGTAGTGTCAATCTATGTGCG
This sequence comes from Pinus taeda, assembly GCA_000404065.3. NCBI lineage: Eukaryota > Viridiplantae > Streptophyta > Pinopsida > Pinales > Pinaceae > Pinus > Pinus taeda. Next base: position 18,307 of record APFE030204008.1, read on the forward strand.
AGTCGATGAAGATGATCTCATATTGTGAATGATGAAAAAAATATTTTGAAGTTTTGAATAGTGATCCTAACAAGAAAAAGAAGAACAGTTATAACTGCCAAATGTTTGAATTCACACGATGTAATTATGAGGTTACTATTTGGCATAATTATACACTTATAAGTCGACCAACAATATTTTTCTACCTCATCGTTTCTAAAACAATCGACCACATTCTGTTCACATAATAATATATTTAAAGACTCAGAATTTCATGGCAATGTCTAATTCTCAAGAACATTCATTTAAAATATTGTTTTATAATTTGATTATAAAAAAATGCTCGTCATTATAACAAGATATATAGAAATATGCATAAATAAAGAGAGGAATTAGAACTTTTGTGATATAAATCTCTTTCTTAACCGATCTAAATTGTTCCTGGAGTTCCTACAACTAAGTTGTTAGCTAGCTCATTGTTAAAAAAAACATAGAATAGGTATGAGGTTGGTGAGATCGATTAATATTAATTTATTAGTTTTCTTTTGTTTGAATTCTCACTCAGTTCTTATGGTATTTACTAATTCCCACTCCTTTTATTTGATAGTAAATCTTGAATATATAAGTTCTGTGAGCTATGATCATAATATAGTTTTCGTGTAGTATTAGTGAAATATGTAATTTTTTTGTTATTTAATTTTTTCCCTTTTTTTGATATACTAGAAATAAGTAAAATTTAGAAGTTATTATCCGATTTTTATCATTTAAAAATAAATTAGAAATAATATTCTTAAATTCTTCACATATAATACATAATGTGTCTTGCAAGTTTATAATAATATAAATTGACATATTAAATGTATAATACATAAACATGTCTTGCAAATTTATAATAATATAGATTTTACATATTAAATGTATAATACATTGACATCAGTATTTTTAAAATAAAGAAATTAATTCATTTGTTACTGCCACTCCATCATGTCCAATCTTTCCCTGCCTCATTTCAAAAATTCTCTAGATACGTCAAACTCTCTTCCCTCTATGACGGTTAATCAACTAATAAATTGAGTGTCATTTTTATCTTCCTCACATAACCTTTAATCCAAAGAATAAAAAGGTTTTTGCATGTTGTTTCCAAAGTCATAGATTAGATCATAGTAATATTGAGAAAACAATGGATCTTATTTATGGTTATCATTAATATAAAAATTATATTTTTAACGACATTAAGTGATGTAGATCAGAGCTTTTGGTGAGCTACTTGTTTCTGGTTATTTTCCTTATATTTTGGGCGAACAAGTAATTTTCATGGACAATAAGCTTTTCTAAGAATGTGTAGATCAGAGTTTATGGGCAACTATGTGTTTCTGTTTATCTTTCCTTATATTTTGGGTAACAATTCACTAATTTTTCCTTATATTTTGGGCAACAGTTCACTAATTTTA
>APFE030204008.1:29511-56014 GCA_000404065.3 Pinus taeda
CTCAAGATAATTGGAGTATGTAGGATACAGTGCCTTGAGAAAAGAAATAAGAGAGATATCCAGCTCAACTTTAGTGGATTTGATATCATGCAATATGGATTTTATTTCAGATGCAAGAGCAAGAGGATCATTATTTTGCAGTTCAAGAGTGAAGAGTTTAATCATAAGTTGGACGACTTCAAGTGCAGAATGTGAGTCATAGAGCTCTTTCAGCTTTTGTAAAGCTTCAAAGGCAGCTGAATATGTTGAAATGTGACGACTCACCTCCTTATTTACAGACGCTACGATTAATGCATACACTTTGTTGTTCTTGTTTTCCTAGATGGCGAGCTCTTTGTCTGATGTAGGCTTTTCTGGGTCACTATCTCCTTCTCCAACACACACTCCTTTCCACAACTCATTGAAGATGAGGGTGTGTTGTACCATCCTAGATGAGTCAGGATAGTTCTCGTTGCCAGTGAGAACTATTCCTATCATAGAGATGATTGAATGCATCTTGTAAAAGATTACTTCTGCTGATATAAAAAAGCTTTTGCTGATAGACTAATACTTCTGATGGAAAAAGAAAATTGTCTTATGAGAAAAAAAAAAACTTCTGCTGCTATATAGTCAAATTTTCTACTGCTATCCTCGGCATCTAAAAGTATGATGGACTTCAATCAAACAACATTTAAAACAGTGACATATCAAAACTGCGCTATGCATATATCAATCATCCTTTGAAATATCAGCTTACATCACCATGTGCATTTCACAGGCATTCTCATAACATGTGCAGTTCACCATGTGCGTTTCTTCAAACAGCAGTTAGAGACATTCTCATACAGTGTTTCATATATATTGCAATGAACATCATATGCGTTTCTAAAGCATTACAATCAACAATTTCGAAAACTGTGTATTCAACAATAGTACATATGGATGGCACTGCGTATTCAAAACTGCGTATTCAACAATAGTACATATGGATGGCACTGCGTATTCAACAATAGTACATATGAATGGCACTGCGTATTCAAAACTGCGTATTCATGGGAAGGATCACTGGCAGTCATAAATTACATGATTGGCAGAAGTCATAAGTTCCCCCTTGGAGGGCATACAAGACACCATGGCGAAGATGAACCAAACTTTACATACATCGATTGTGGCCATGTATATGGTAGCAGTGAAGGTCAGTTTGGCCTGAGATTGGTGAAGGAAAGCGAATCGACATAATCATAATTGAAACGCTTTTGCAGGGAACATCAGGAGAGGTCAATCATGGAATCGTGGCACTCAATCGTGCTTCTGTAAAAGCTCCTTCCGCGAGTTGAACCCAGGTTAGGTCGAAGATATCCTCGTACAGACTAAGAGTGATCACGGAAAATTACAGTAAAGCAGATTGCTTGCGACAGAGACTACCACCCTTGCATCTGTCGATGGCACAGATCAATATAATGTAGTGAAGGGCTTAAGTTTGCCCCAGAGATTTGAGTGAGATAGGCATATTGCTACTAGATTTGGTTTGCATTATCACCCTAGCTGCTGCTTGGTCCAAACAACCGAATGCGTAGAGATGGGTATTTAAGAATCTAAATAAAAAACAGTGATCAAAGAATAGTTAAACAACAGTGACACCCCTGCGTTGGGGCGCACGGAGGATATTTGACCATTTTCAAATGACACCGAACATCTATTTCAACGTTTTTTAATACCAGACAACAAATTCATATCCACTGATACAAGAGCGTTACCTTCAGGCACTCTCTCAGATGTTAGGCATGTAGCGGCAATGTTTCTTTCAGGTAGGCATTTCTTTCAGGTGTGGGACAGAGGAGCAGAAGGCAGGCAGTGGACAGGAGTTACAAAGCAAGGTTAAAAAAAGAACCTAGGACCTGTGCTCTGATACCATGTCAGGCCAGGAGTAACTCTAGAAAATTGATTCATTTATTCATTTAGCCAGCTATCTATTATATACGTGAATGTGATTGTTCAGTTCATCTTCTCGATGACTGTTCACTTTCAGTTCCCCAATCACTGAGGATTAGGTGTCAGCAATTGCTAATCATGCTTTTGGCTGTTTCCATAAGAGTCCAATTCATACATTCAGCAACACCCTTTTGCTGAGGAGTATGAAGAGAAATTTTGTGTCTAATAATTCCCTAATCCTTATAGTATTGTTCAAATTCTATTGAAGTGAATTCACCACCATTGTCAGTTCTTAAACATTTAATTGATTTTCCTGTTCTTTTCTCTACCATTTCTTTAAATTGTTTAAAGACATTGAATACATCAATTTTCCTTTTTAGCATATAGATCCAAACTTTACAGGAAAAATAATTAAGAAAATTTTAAAAATATAGAGAACCTCCATATGATACAACAGGGGATGGTCCCCACAGATCAAAATGAATATAGTATAAAATATCTTTACTATTATGATTTCCAATTTTAAACCTTTGTTTACACTGTTTTCCATACAAAAAACGTTTACAGAAATCTAACTTGAAAGATTTTAGATTGGGAAGAGATTCACATTTCATCAGTATCTGAAGACCTTTCTCGCTCATGTGACCCAATCACTAATGCCATAAATGAGCACCTGCTTCTTCCTTTTCTGACACAACTGTTGCTTCACTAACCTGAGTACTTCATTTTAGCCTGTAAAGGTTTCAAACCTTTTCTACTTTCATAACCATAAGGGCTCCTTTAAAGACTTTCAACCTGCCATTCTGACCTATAAAATTATAACCATCCGAATCCAACACTCCCAAAGAAATCAATTTTTTCTTCAAATCAGGTACACGTCTAACACTAGTTAATGTTCTAACTATGTTATCATACATCTTAATCGTGATATTTCCAATCCCAACAGTCTGACATGACACATTATTACCCATAAGCACAAAACTACCATTTACATTTTCATATGAAGTAAACCAATTTCTGTGTGGACACATGTGATGGGAAGCACTAGAGTCCAACAACTAGCTTTCTAAACCCTAAGAGACATTACATTCATGTGAAGTTTCATCTATCATACATAATTCTTCAATAGATAAAACTTCGTCTATCGTAATTGAATCAACTTGATTCACTTCCTTCTTTAGGTTATTAGATTCTTTCGTTTCCAACAATATTTCTTCAGGTGTCAAATTTTATTATAGTGCCAACATTTTTCCTCACACTTCTTTCCCTTTGATTTAGATCTTGAAGACCCCATTGTCTTTTCTCCTCTTTCCTTTCACCGTCCTCTAGCTATCATGGCTTCTGATGTAGCTATTTCAGTACTGGATTTCCTTCGTACGTCTTCAGAGAAGAGAGCTCCCACAACTAATTCAAACTTCAAAGAATCAATAGTGCTCAAGCTAATTGAAGTTACAAATTGATCCCATGATTCGGGTAGAGAACACAGCAAGGTTTTAGCTTTATCTTCTTCCTGAATTTTAACTTCCATATCTGTTAATTGGCATATAAGTGTAGTAAAAACATTCAAATGTTCTACAACTTTTGAGCCATCCTTCATTCGAAGACTGTACAACTATATTTTCAGATAAATTCTATTGGTTAACGAATTTGTCATATAGTGTTTTTCCAGTTTTTCCCATAAACCTGAAGCTGTACTCTCTTCAACAATGTTAAAGAGAACCTCATCCACCAGCCATAACCTAATGGTACTGAGATCTCGAGCATCCAAGTCCTCTCTGTCTGAATTAGTCATGGTTGGAGGTTTCTTAGATGCCCCATCCAATGTCTTGTGCAACCCTTGTTACACAAGTAGATCCCTAACTTTCAGTTTCCAAAGAGAAAAATTGCTCTTGCCAGTGAATTTCTCCACCTTCAATTTTGCATTTGAAATCTCAACCATTTTTTTCCTCTTAGGGTTTCAGTATTTCAACTATCCCTTTCTTAAAAAACACTTTGGTTTCCATTTCTTATAAAAAAACTTTGGTTTCCCTTTCTTCAAAAAAAATTTGAGCCCCCTTTTTAAATAAACAAATTTCTTTCTACAATTTTGAGCCTCTATTCTTTTTAGTCTGTTTATAAAAAAAAACTTATTTCAGTTTTTTTTCTTTGATTCTGTTAGAGAAACATTTCAATAGATTTCACTAAAAAATAAAACTTCTTCTTCTTTCCTTAATGAAACCCTGCTCTTTATCAATTTTGACAACTTCCTTAAAAAAAAAAATCCACTGGTTTTCGAGACCAAACCAAATATTTTAGGTAAACAAAATTGTCTTCAACAAAGATTAATTTTTTTTAATTACTTCGATCTTCAACGTAGGTTCTTCATGCGCAGGGGCAGCACTGCAGTTCTGATCAACACATCGGGGCAATGTCCTTGGCCAGCACACATGCAAGTCCCTTCATACATGCACAATGATGCCTTCCTTGATGACCCTGGTAGCACACAGAGGTTTTCGAAGGGTGGTCCCGTCATATGCACAATGGTGCCTTCCTGATGGCTGTAAGTGGCCACGATTCTAGATAGAGCCACAGGTGGCTTCCTTGATGGCTGCAACGGGTCACCTCTCTCCTCGATGGTTTCAGACAGAGCGACAGAGGTTTTGTTCTTCACGTAAGTCTGGCAGTGTATTTTATTTCACGCAGAGGTCATAGTCTTCCTCTCATGCAGGTATGTTAGTGAACCTCTGCTTCAAGCAGGCAGTGAACCTCTCCTTCATGCAGACGGACAAGGATTTCTCAAACAATGAGTTCTCCCTCACGCACAAGTAGATTACTCTGATACATAGCTCTGGCATGCTCTACGCTCAGCCACGCAGCGATCCAGTTACTCTACGCTCAGCCACATGCTCAACCATGTAGTGAATATACAGCTCCGGCACACTCTATGCTCAGCCACATGCTCAACCAAAAGTGATCCAATTGCCCCCCCTGAATTTGTTTCTCACCACAGGTAGATTCACGCTCACGCTCCGATACCAATGGTTGTTTCTAGAAGTAGTTATTGAAGCAGTTATACATTAACCATGAAAGGAACATAACTGACTAAAAATTGAATGCAAACACACAAGTAATAATACAAGATTTACGTGGTAAAACCCTGACAGAGTGTCAAGCAAACATCCATGCGGCAAGGGATTGGATTCTCTATTCAATCAATAATGATTCTCCATACAATAGTTCGAACATTTATTTGGTTTTATATGTGCCTCCTTAGTTACATAGCTGATGATTCAGTATAAAAGTAAATTGTTACATTTTACCCAAATTTACATAATTAGTTATCAAACGTCAAACAAGGCAGAGGTGGAGTTGAAAGAGAAATGCCATCTACTGATATCTGCCAAATGAAAAATTCAAATCTAAGTTGATTCAAATCTAAATATATTGTATTGGTAAGTTTTATTATACTCTTTGAATTCTTATTATACAGCAATTTATAAAACATTTCCCGTTGTTTCCACAAAAGCTCAACAACTTTTGGTTTAGTTTCCATGTGTTTGTTCTATTCACTCAAATCTGAGCATTTCGTTATTGTTCATGCCATTTTTATTCATTAGTTGTGTTCATTCATTCCATTTGTACACATTCAATTAATATTTGGTTGAAATTTAATGTACATTAAGAACATGAAGGGATCACTTTAGAAGAAAAGAACTCATTGGCAATCACTCGAGGAAGCAAATGGCTAAGAAAATTTTGGCCCTTTCTTATAAAGGAATTTCTTGATGAGCTCAAGAGGGTTGAGACTCATGATAGAATGAAGAATTGGGTTGTCAAGCAACTTTATCCCATCAATTTAGAGCTCCATAATGTCTTCAAAGGAATCTAATTCATTCTATGTTGGAATAGATATTGATACATAACCGAAATCTAAACTCTGGTATTAGGAATTAGATAGCTAACTTGTGACTAATTCAAAACAAACATTGGAACTCTGTTATAAAGAATTAGATAACTAACATGTGACTCTCATTGTGCTCATGCCATAAAAAGAACATGTGACTGTGATCATGTTTTTCCATTAAAACAACAACAATATGCAAGACATGCAACATAAATTTGATGTAAATAGGGGTTTAAATGAAACCCTTGCAGATTTTAGAAACAAGCTAACATTAGAAACTTCAAACAAAACCCTCCATACCACTCTCAAAATCAAGTACTTGAAATTTTGAAAAGGACAACACACACTTACGGGAGCATAGCTAAATCCTACCCTTCACATCCTTCATGAATTTCACTTCTCTCTCCCCACAATAAATATTTCTATTTTCTTCTATGAATGAGGGAGAAATATATCAACTTCCACGTGAAATTAGCAACTTTCACATGAACTTCGTCCTCCCAATTTTTCCATTTAATTACTTTCCTTGTGCATAACATGTCATAGGAACCTCCCACTCATCATAGAGGGTGATGCATCAAGAACATTCACAACAAATCCATTACTACATATGGATGTTTCATAATTTTGCTAAAATATTATCCACCTTGTTGATGATTGACTGAATTGCATGCATAGCCCTCTGGGAGGAAACTATAAAATAGCCCAATAGGCCCAATAGAACAAGCCTCTAGCATTGCTCTAGATAAGGAATCCATCCAATCTCACTCCTACCTCTCATGTTTATTTCTCATGTTTGTTAAACAATTAATCGCAAGGCATCCCTATGTATTTGAAAAATTGAATAAAAAATTTCAGGAAGTCTTGAATCATTTAAGCCCAAGACAACGAAATGGCAAGAATTACTCACCGAAACATGAAAAACCAATCACAATCCATCTAGTTGGCAAGAATTACTCACCGAAACCTGAAAAACCAATCACAATCCATCTAATTTGAACAACAAATCGATTGAAACATAAATTGAACAACAGAAACAATGTCATCCATAATCTTGTATGTCCGACCACTCATGCCTCTGTGAAATAAAGTGAAATAAATGGGTGCAGAGAAAAGGAGTGTCACCTTCTAGAAAGAGTGAACCAAAATGAAGGAAGATAACGGAGGCTATATGGATTCTTAACACATAGAAAAGCGAAAGGAACAAATATAACTAAGGCTAGCTAGATTATTTACACATGTAAGTGATTCAATCCTCTCTTGTTAAGTCAAGTGGGGTCTAGCTTCCATGCCAGTTTCATAATTCATATAGCCAAGTGGATTGCATGCAAGGACAATATTTATAGCCCCACAAGTTTGTCATTTCAATCTATATATTTTTAAATTATATAAGATAGAAAGCTTAACACATGGGTTGCATGCAGCCTCGTAGTTGTTCCACTCTATCAACTAAGTAGTTGTTTCATAGTTGTTCATTTTCTATGGGAAAACCACTCTATCAATTAAATAATCATAGTGAAGTAAGCCATGGGATTGATGTATGTCTCATTGTACACCTACAGCATACTCCTAATGCATTTGGATGCATAAGTACCCTTTGAGGATGTAACTATTAACCTCCACTATTCCGTTCAAGATACCTCGTATCTGCAACTAGGAATCAGGTTCGGCATCAACATGCATTTTGGGCTAATTGTTATGTGTCAGGTAGTTTTACAAAATTTTCATGTTATTTTTCATATTTTTATCACTTCCCTTTTGTGATATGTTTCTCAAGCTAGTTGTATGGTTTCTTTTTTTTGCAGGAAACAACTAACTTTATGGTTGCTTGTTTTTGGCAGGACCACAATATCTGTCTTAATTTTTTCTGTAGAGGCTTCAAAAGAAACATTTGGGGATACGACTTGAATGGACATTAATACCAATCATATGGTTGATTCTTTTCTTAGGACCAAAATATCTGTCTTAATTTTTTCTGCATAGGCATTAAAAGAAACATTGGGGGGTACAACTTGAACGACCATTAATACCCTCTTGTAGTGAATGTTTGGTATAGATATTATCCGATTTAATATCCTCTTTAAACCATGTTTTTCTATTTCAGCAACATTCTTTGCTTGTCTTTCACACTAAAGCTGAAAAATAGGCTCCTTAATTATTGTCTCCCAATTTGTCTCCCAATTTATAATTGCAAGTTCCTTCAGGTTTAATGCTTCATCTAACTGTTCAATAAATTATATTTGTAGTCTCTATGTCTCTCTGTTTTGAGGGAACGTGTCATTCAATTCCCTTGGAAATTCACCACTTTTATTGATTTCTTCATATGCAATCATCTTCAAGAATTTAAATGAAGTCCCGAAATCCACCATTTCCATTTCACCTCCCATCCTTGCTTGGCTTCCAAATTCAGGGTCCAAAATATCCACCTTAAAGTTTTTTGTCGAGGCTACAATGGAAATGTTTGGAAATGTGACCAGAATGGTCATTGACTCCTCCCATAAAAAAATGTTCGGAAAGCTTCCAAAGATTGTCTTTGTATCTACCGTTGCCATTTTACCTATCATTATGGATTGACTTTCATATTCAGTTCAAATTTTTCCAGAAACTTTTTTGCGCAAGCTTTAAAAGAAACATTTCGCAATATGGATTGTATTTCCATTAATTCCTACTTACAAAGAATGTCTAGAGTTACCATTAGGTGATTCGATGTCATCTCCAAATCTGTATTTTATGCTTAAGCGGACTTCCTTGCTTGTATTTGAGATTCAAATTTCGAAGTAGCCGTCTTAGTGTGTGCCCTTTTCTTAGCAGAATTCATAAGCAATTATATGCATGTTAATTTTTGTAGGACTTTTAGGCACCAATCATCATTACAAATTCACTACCATTGTAATTCAAACTTCCAGACGTAAGATGCTTGTTCTAGGATGGGTTGAATGCATTTGATCAAGAATGAAATGTGCTGCAGTACAGTGCTTAATAATTGGCATCGGTAGCAAGAAACATGTTTTCTTCTATGAAATGGAGCTTCTAATGTGCATATGGCTATTTTATATCATGGAATGCATATAAGACATGTTTTAAAAAGCTTTTCTAATGTAGGAGCTTCAAGTAATTTGTCATTGAATAATTTACAAAACATTAAAAATGCTTGAATGTACTCCAAACGAATGCCTTCTATAAAATTCTTCCATTAATGGTAGTCCTATCATGAATCATTTCAAAAAGAAAAATTGCAATATAAATAGTATGATTACTGTAAGGAGGCTACTTTGCTCGTGGAGAGTTGATGCATGGAATCTAAGAAGAGCTAATCAATTTTAATTGATATAATGATATATCTGCTAAATGCAAGTAGTTTGCTAAAAGGCACATGTTTTTAGCTCTCAAGACAAAATATTGAAGATATATCTACTAAAAGTAGTAAGCGCGTAAGAAGCCCCATGTGCTTTTAGCCTTGCAATACCAAATAATGCACCTCAATAAGCATTGCATTACAAGTGTACTATAGTTGGGTTGAATTATGTTTTATTTTGGAGTAGAAAAAGTTATGTGTCTCTCACAATGAATTCATTTATTTATTTATTCATGGAAATAAGCATATATATATGCACAGAGTGACAGATCATCTTCGGTGTTCAAAATAATGGTGATTTGGAATATGAGTTATCAGTCCCTTATAACAAGAACAAAGAACATACTCCCTTCTAATAAGAGCAGAATTGATGGAGCAGGATTGGTGTTCAAACGTTTGCATGGGTCTGAAATGATATATGCTTTTCTCATGAGTTGTTTTCCCTTTGTTATTAGAGATGCTAAATTTCAATTATTGATAATCACACCATTTATACCACAATATTAATATTTGTGTGATATGGAATTGTTGGTATAATTATGATAACCAAAAAATAATTTTTGCTTTAACTTGAAAAATATTTATTGTGGAATTGTTGGTATAATTATGATAACCAAAAAATAATTTCTGCTTTAACTTGAAAAGTATTTATTGTGTTGTCTTTTCTGTTTTAACTTGAAAAAAATTGATTGTGTTGTCTTTTTTTTTAGCTTGGAAAAAAATGATAGTATTGTTCATTTTGTTCCAAAAGTGCATTGCTTGCTTCAAGAGGAATGGTGTGATAATCAAGTAACCCTTGAAAACATTAACGCAAAACTGCAAATGAGACTACATGGTTCAATCAAATGTGAAATAGCCATTGCTTGTTCTTTCTCCCATCAGGTACCCAAGTGTTTTCAATGTAGAAAAATCACTTGAAATTCATTTGTACACATCCTTGATCGAATTCTCTAGGATGCTTTATTTCTGGTAGATTTTAAATGTGGTTAAATACTCTGCACAATACCTTAGAAATAGTTATGTTACATATACTATGGGTTTTCTGCTATTGGTATTTGACCAAATCTCAAACAATTGTGGCATTTTTCATTACACTTTATGTGGATAGTTTATTTGAGTCCCTGGTGTGGTGGGGAGAAAGTTAGGTGCAAAGCATATACAATGGTCAGAATTTTATTCTAAGTCAAAAATATAATTACTAACCTAGCTCTCTTTACATTTTTTATTTACAATTTTAAGATTACAAATTGCTTCACAACAAAATTTTAATATTTAAGATTGCAAATTGCTTCAGAACAATAAAATATGTGAGAAGGACTAAAATTACATTTGGGCAGGGACGACAGCGACACAAGTTGCCCTTGTTTATTTAACACTGAAACGAAACAAACTTACATGTTTCATATCACAAACCAAGTTTCAGGAAGTTGAAATGATGAGGAAGTTGAAATGCTCAATGCCCCACATATAGAGTATTTTTTAGAATTGGAATGCTCTATGTCGCATATATAGGGTATCTTTCTTAAAAAAATATTATGATGTGAAACTTAGTATGATGTAGATATTCAAAATATGGAAATCGCTTAGGTGTGATATAATTTTTTTTAAATGGTTTGATGCCAACTATGTATATTATAATTCCTAAAAAGTTAGTTTTTTCATTTTTTTATTTTTTTTATTTATCTTCATGGCTTTAATTTTATTACCTAACATCATGTAAAATTAGATAAATAATTTTAAAAGGGTATTTGGTTAATACTTAGTTTATTTTGAAGTTTTTACTAAATACCTTTGTAATTTTTTGATGAAATATACTGGTGATAATGGTTTACCTAACTAAAATACCTTAAGAGATTCTCGGAATTAAGAATATGTCTACCTAGACCCGCGAGTGTTTAATATATTTACTTATATTACTGAGTGTTTAATATATTTAGCAATATGATTTTGTAACTTTCCCAATAAATTATAAAATAAGGCTCTCATACTTAAAAATGTCTTTATAACATAATACTCATATCTTCTCATGTGATCATGATATATATTAATCTAAAGTGGGAAGGATCTATAGAAAACTTCCTATGTTACTATGTCAAATTACCAAACATAATGTATTTTTGTTTCACTCACATATATTTTACCAAAAAAATATTCATAACTCTTTCTACGCAACACTGAGAATATATCTGAGTGTCTTAATAGAACTTGAATTCATTATGGTTTTAACAACATTAAGAATGTTTGAATTATGTTTGGGAAAAATATATCATGGTTTCGATTTACCAAACATGTTAATAGTACGCTTGATATCAAGTTTGGTTTATTAAAATTTGTAGAATACTTCAAATTATGTCATGTCCATAATATCTTTACAATTGTCATCATGATTCTAAATAAGTATCTAGATAAAAATTTCAAAAATTTCTTCCAATTTGGTATAGGAAAAAAATGGGTGTTTGAAAAATGTACTACAATTTCTTTATTTTCTTCCATTAATCCTCGTTCTAGGGTTTTTGTAGCTAGGAGCCCCAAAATTATTTCATCATTTTTATATATTCAAGCCCTAAATTTAATATGAATTTTCAATGTCCTTCATAAACATGAACAAATATAGACAATGTTGTAACCATTCAACTTAGAGCCTCACAAATATTTTCATCATATCCATGTATACAAATACTAAATTTAATATGCCTTTGCATTGTTCTTTACAAATATGGACAAATTTTTACAACATTGCCACCATTCAACTTCTTTTAATTCCTAGTGTGAGAATAGTAATTGTAAGGACCGAGTAAATAACTCATATTTTTTTAATTCCTAGTGTGAGAATAGTAATTGTAAGGACCCAATAAATAACTCAGATATCAAGTCTAGTATATAACTCGGATATCAAGTCTACCTAATTTCCCAAATGTAGATATTTACTTTAATACATTATCATTTGCATGTGTGTTTAGCTTCTTCAAATCCCAATAACATTGTCACATGTTGTAATTTTGTGTTTTTTATTAATCCTTGTAACAATTGAGTGTATGTAATCACTACTTTTTACATTAAAAATAACTTAGGTGTGTTAATAACATGTTTTATAAGTGTTTGCATCTAAATTCTCTAAACCATTTCAACCACCTTAAAAGCCACCATAACTTGAAGTTATGAAAACCTAAGAGTGTATAAGTAATTTTTTTATTTCCAAAGAAATATCTAGGAAAATCCATGCAAAGGGATCACATCCCACAAGCTTATTAGCAAAGCCTTACCCTCGAGAGAATTGAGGACAAATGGTCTCATGACTTCCCATTAGTGTGGTTCTTTAGCAAAGAAAACTCAACCAGCGGAGCTAACCCTCAGGGATTTGTGTATAAGGTCTTGTATCAACTAGTTAGATTATATTCATGCATACTCCAATCCATTTGGTATATTTCATAGATATGAAGATATGCTTTTCAGTATATAATTTGTTATTAAGGAAATTTTAGGTGGTAATGTTCACATGTGGGCTAATTTTTCATGTTTTTTGGAAATAAAGTTTCATTGATTTTCATTTTTCTTCTAAATATGTTTCGTCCAAATATTATAGTATAAATTATTTAACTTTAAGAATCACTAAAATGCTATAGAGACTGTGTATTAAATCATTAGATATTTGAGTATTTTATAAAGATACTACTAAATAATTTACAGTTTGCATATTAAGGACTAGTAAGATTCAACAAGGTTTCTAAATTTTAAGATAAATTTGCATCCTTCAAATTTTACCGATTTTCTATGTAAATTGTTAATCATCAAAATTATGAGTATAATATAAAAAAAAATTATTGCAGTTAAAAATTATAGGTTTTTCACTCAAATTCATTCCATGAAGACTTTCCAATTAAATTTATTGAAGGTTAAGAAACATGTCAACTTCAATGATTATGTATGTTTATTTCATGAATGACATTTCCATAATCTTTGTATCTTGCTCATAATTTTATTATCAAACTGTCTTTAATGTTGCCCCGCACTTCATTTGTTTCCAAGTAATTGATGATCATATTTCCTTTCACATTTCACCCTATTTATTATCCTAATCATTGTAACCAGAAATAATGTATTTTTTGTTTCCGTTACTCCATATTAATATTTGATCTACAAAATCTTGATTGGGGTGTGAGCCGGTGGCTAAGACAATAAATGAGCACTAATGAAGAGTACCCTTGAGTATTGTATCACTTACCCCCACACGCTTGAGGCGATGGTTGTGGGGGCCCTTGGCATGATTGCATGCAAGGGAGGTGGGAAAGGTGGCAGTGAAGGTGGTGAAGGAGCAGGTCTTAACAGAGGAAAGGGTAGATAGGTGGGTGTTTTTGTTTTTTTTTTTGCATGGATGGGGGAGTTGGAGCTTTCGAAGGGTCAAGTGACACCATTCTCAGCCTCAAGCTTGTAGATAGCCAACACATTTCCATGGGTATTTTTTTCGGCTCATCTCTTCCATTGCAATGTTGACCTGGTTGGGTTTCTACTGGTGGGAGTAGGGGAAAATTAGGAATGTTAATTGGGAAGTTGAGAATTTTTGTATTTAGACTTCTGTGATCCATAATGAATTAAGCAAAGTCTTTCGGTAGAAATGACATTAGAGAAATTTTTGGGCATGTTTTTTTAATAATGATAAAATGATGACACGTTTCGAACCAAAAGTGTGGTTCATCATCAGGATAAGATGAAGAGGCAGACCATGGTGAAGGCTTAAATAGAGAGCAATGTAGAGACATAATTTCAAGTAATGACTATATTTGAACAATAACATTTAAATTATGATACCAATTTATTAATATATTAAATATAGATATTATTAAGTAATGATTATACTAAATGACTAGTTTTAAAAAAATAATATTTAAATAATGATATTAGTTTATAATTTATTAAATATATTAATAGGTAACAGCTATATTAAATCGCTAGTTTTTGAAAATAATCTTTAAATTAATTTACTAAAACCAATATTAGTAGTTTTAAAAAAATAATATTTAAATAATGATATTAGTTTATTAATTTATTAAAAAATATTGTTGCTGGAATTGGGGGTGGCGTCTAGTTGTGTTGACTTAGTTTTGCGTCTATGTTTTGTCACTACCGAGTATTGCTTCAATCTCCCTCTATTCCGAACTTATGTTGGCTTGCATGGGGATCCTGGGAGCTGTGGGCCAAGGGCTAAGCGAGGATGCTAGTAGGGGTCATGTGGGTAGAGGTTGTGAGCCAGGTGTTGAGGGGAGCAGGTTTCAGTTAAGATGTTGCCTAGGAGGAGTCCCCTATAGTTAATTCCAATGCAACTTTTGATAAATAGATAGAAATTATTTCAGAGAGGGAATTGCTAGGACCCTCAGGTGGGAAGATGGGCAAGAAAATGCAAAAGGAAATGTGCTTGTATCTCAGGAAAAGGGGAAAGGGTCTGCAAATCACGGCTAGCATAATGTTGGTAAGTGGCATATCTCATGATCTTGTTCTTGGCGAGGCGAAGCTAACCTGCACGCAGTCTCGAGGAGATGGGTGTGCCGACGAGGGTGCATTGCTGGTGGCTCGAGGTCAGCCCTCTTAGGGAATGGACCTCCAAACATGAAGGACCTAGTACTGATGCCAAAGGGAAAGGGGAGGAGCAAGGTGTGGTAGTTAGCATTGGTTATTCAACTCAGGGGCGAGAGCAATTCCATATCCTATTGAACTGTTTCTGGTTAAAAAATTTCTACTCTAAACTGGTCATGGGCATATCCACCATGGCTCAACCTACAAATGGTCATGGCTATGGAAGACTGAGCTAGGTTCCTAGAAATGAAAAGGAATTGAGCACATATGAGGCTTGCTAGGGGGGAAATCTGTGGAAAAAATTATTAGTAAAGCTGCCCAGGCATATCATGAGGGTACTGATGAAGGCATTCAGAAAACTTTAGAGGAATGGGAATAGAAGTTAAGTAGGGTAGCAGGACAAAAGAGGACATGGATGACTACAGGACCCTAGTCCCAAACCTGGGTACCACTAGAGGTAGGACAACGAAATTTACGCAAACCTCATACCTTTATTGCTTAATGAAAAGAATTCTGGGCAAGGTAAGGGAGCAGATCTTAGTGGGCACGGCTGTGTCTGTCGAAGGTATGCCGAGCTACAAACAAGAATTCTAGAAAGTTCAGTTTGAACTCCATAAGCAGGATATCAAGCTGGGTAGAATCGAGAGACACATCCCATGTATCTTGGAACTGTCGAAGATTCCTCGATCGAATGTCAAAGACCTTGCACCACTAGAATCGGCCTCAGAGGAAAATAATGACTAGATAATCTCCCTTGTTTAATTTTATTTCTCATGCAAATATCTTTTACTTTCCATTAGGCAAGAATATGTATAGGTGGAAATCTAGAGTATGGTCGTGAAACAGAGACATATGTAGATTCGATAGAAATATTGAATCTTATCTATTTTTTGATGGCATACAATGCAAATAGGTGGCAAACAGACTTGGTTCCCAATGGGCAAGTTAAAGCCACCTGGCCAGTATATGTGGTGTGAATTTTCTTATAAATGAATGGAAAAAAGAGGACATGCCAAGCTTAACAAAAAATAAATATTTGACCTTCAAAAACCCTGATGGGGGAGACAAACATGGCTAAAGATTAGGGTCAGAAGTAATTCATTAATCCCACATCTAGAGGAGATGAATCACGTTAAGGAAGTTAGTGTGCACACCTTGGAGGAGACGGCTACAGAAGAAAGTAATTTAACTAAGTTTCAAGGAATACGAGGAGCCATTGCTCTAAGGTTTTATTATATAGGAGGAGTGTTGTGGTTAGAATTTGATGTTCTTACTGAGAAGGGTGGTCACTAGTGCAAATTTATCCTTGGAATCCCAAAAACAATGGTACCATATAGTAGTTTTTCCATTAGTTGCAGGAACAATTGGTGGAGTAAAATGATGAGAGAATTCAGAGTCTAGGACCCAGGGCCGATGTAAGGGTTGTAGATCAAGGATTTCCCAACGATATGGTGGATTCTTTGACACCTTCTTCAAAGCTGAGAGACTACACCAAGGGTAGAGGGCTCGCTTGTGTCTTCGACATAGGTAAAAACTTTGTTTTCTCTGCATTTTTTAGTACATTAGTTCCATATCTATGGTTTAATTGTGTTTGGTATAAGTTGTTTAGGGTTGGATAGAAAATATGTATGGAAATACTTGTGCCTTGGTCTCTCTTGAACCGATATATTAGATATTTAGGAGTTAAAAGGCATGGGCACTTTCTAATTCTATTTTGAGGGTGTCTTATGGAAATGGTCAAAGAATACAATAGAAATTAGTCTTTTAGTCAGTTGTTCTTTCATTCTTTGGTTTGTAGATGCATTATTGGGCATCGACGATGTGAAACTTGATTGCTATTTGGAGTTTTGGGATTGTGTCTAGCTAGTTGTTAGTGTGATTCCTCGCCTATGGCCTCCCACTATTGTAGTGTTCTTAGTGTTGGTCGAAACATAGTGGGTCTAGGGAAGTTGGATCAGTGAGTTAGGAGGAACTAAATTTTGCAGGAATTTGGGTAGTTTGCTGAGGCTTGGGAGCATTTAGCATTATCAAGGGCACATACAATGTGGAATGTGACACTATGGCTACAACGTGGGGCATCAAGGAGATCCAAATGATTTAGGAGAGGTGGTTGAGAAACCTTATGGACTCTTGCCTCAGTGGGTGGTACTGTCACTGCCTTTCAAGTCCCCAGAGTCATAACTTAACTAGGTCATAGCTTTAATGGAGCAGTTCGTAAGGGATTTTCATGAAGACATAAATGAGATAGTTGCATTCATGAACAATATCTAGCACAACCAATGGAAAATGTTGGACCAATGGCATCCCTTCACTATGGAATGAAACGCCTGTAGGAGCGTCTAGATCATCTAGAGGGGTGTTTGGAACCCATGGAGGTGCATGTGCATGAAGCTATCAATAAAAAACATGACAACAATCTCACAAACCAAGCTCTAGGAAGAAATATGGGTTGAATATTTTCATCGGTTGTATTTTGGTTTTTGGTATTTTTTGGCAAGATGGGTCGTATGCTTGAGAGAAATGTTTGTTATTTTTGTCAATCATTTTCTATTTGTATAACATGGCCAATAAGTCATATAGGACTAAGGCCCTTGACATAGTTTCGAAAAGATTTCAAGGATGTATCATTTTTTTAGAATTAATAGAAACTATCGATTTACAAAAAAATAAATATTTGATCGGCACAATTTTTGTTTCTTACAACATTATCTTGTTCAAATTTAATACCTCAATAGAACCTAACATAATATTGATAGTGGTTTTAAAAATTTCAATCAAGCTCATTTGAAATTGTATCAAAAGCACTAAATGAAGTTTCTAATAATTTCTTAATAATTGATTAAAAATTTATAGGAATTAAGATGGACCCATCTCCCATACAGTTTATTTCAAGCCTACACATACTGAAAAATAGCTTCATGTTGAATCCCACTGCCATCCCAGCCAAAATATTGAGGTGCTTAATACCCACAGGGCTTCCCTAGGGGATAAATACCATACTGCATGGGTTCATATTGGGGGATATATATTGAGGACAAAATGACATAATATATTTGGGGATATATAGGGGGTAAAGGGTTTTTATATTGGCAGGTATAAAAAATTAATTTCAAATTAAATGAAAAAATATAAAGGGGTATATAAAATGTTAATAAAAAAATGGATACCTACAATATCTAGTGAACTAGGGGTTTTTAAATTGCGAAGGTGTATTCGGTTAATATTGGTAGAGGGTTAAATAATATGATTTTTAGAGGTATTTTCCAATATGAAGTAAAATTAGGGGTATTGTTTGGTATGCCATGAACACACATTATATATTATAGGTTTGTTGAGTGAAGCCCTCATGTAAATACCTTGGCCACAAGAGACCTGAGAATGTCCAATGACAACCATTTATTCAATGAGAAAACTCATCATCTTGATGTTTTTATGAAAGTAGATACACCAAACACCAAGTTATTAAGGTATTTAAAAATGCCAGCAAATGACCTAAATAAAAATATGATATCAACAATAGTGTTTCCAAAGTTTGTCTCCCTTGCATTCATGGAACCATTGACAAAATTTCTCATATCTTTAGAAAGAAAAACATCATCACTACTTTTAAACCTATAAACATTATTCATAGCCACCTTACGTCCGTTAGAGATCCCATTGACTCCACCAATAAAAGATGTGTGTACTTGACCCCTTGTTCATACAATAAATCCTAAGTGGGTAAAGTTAGTCGCTCCATAAAAATTAGAGTTCAAGAGAATTGTGTTGGCATGAAACATAATTGTTCTTGCTCCTCTTCTCTTGTACGGAACTCCCTAAAGACAAGTCATCACATTTGCATTGAAAGATCTAGTATCTTGGCTAGGATTGACCGTTACCACCACAAGAAATTAAGCGAGGCTATTGAGATTATTAAGCATCCCAATAAGCTAAATAGTGATGATAGAGTAAAATCAATGAAAAATGCATTCTAACCCTCACCTCTAAAACTGTGCCTTTATAATCTTTCTCTTTACAACTTTCTTTACAAATTGAATGTTTTTAATCTTTAATAATATCTTTATTATCTTACAATAATTCCCCTCCCTTATACCATTAATTTACTAAATTTTTCTTTGCACCTTCTATATATATAAACAAATGAAAAAATAAATATAAGAAAAATATGATATGGAATGCATATAAGTTTTGAAAGCTTCAACTTAAAAAATATATGAAATGTAAAAAATTTATTACAATTTTTTATTTAAAAAGTTATAAATTATAACTGGTTTCTATTATTATATTTATATTAACCGTATTGGTAAGTTTAATTAGTGTTATTTTCCTTTATTTCATTTTATCTATTATTATTAAAATATTGCTATATTATATATGTAAATGAAAATTAAAAAAAAAGACAATTAAAAAATATATATATAAAAAAATAGTGTTTCAATGAATTTATTAAAATAGATTTGAGAATATAAAATCAACTAATTTTTTAAATCACTTATATACAAAAAAATATTACTTATATACAAAGAATATCTATTTATAAATAATAATATGATTACGCCATTTATTACTTATATAAAAGAATATCCATTTATAAATAAATAAATTACAGAATTTATAGGTAATATTAAGTTTTTACTATTATTTTTTAACTATTTTTTTCATAAATTAAACATATAGTTTTTAATTTTATTTTTTATATATTAACTAAATTTGGTACATACCTAAACCGTATGTTTTTCATAGATAACTCCAATTGACTCTTTAAACTTAGAATAAATTATATTAATATATATATATATATATATATATATTATTATATATATATATATTTTTTAATACATCTCATGGTTTATAAATTAAATTTTTAATACCAATAATAATAATTTATATAATTAATATTTACAAATATTATTTTAAATTTGTTAAATTTAACCATGAAAAATAAATAAAAAAATTTATTTTCATTTTCATTATTGATTAAGATTCAATTTTTGTCAGGGCTATCCCTAAATTGTTGGATATTTTGATGTAGTATTTGAATATGTTGTTGCATCGGTAAAAGACTAAATAAAAAATATATATGTGCACACAAGTGGATACAATTTCCTATTATCTTTGGTCTTTAGAATAATTTAAAGCAGTCAAATCCAATAATTACTAAGTATTAAGTTTTTCACCATTGAAAAAGGTTTGATTCTAATGAAGGCTTAGACTGTAACCATAGAAAATCTTTTAAATAATGATAAAATATATTGTTATGCCAAATAAATTATATTAAATAGTTTACTAACTGTAGACTAGAGACATAGAAAATCGTTTAAATAATAGTCAAATATATTGTTAATATAAATGGGGTGAGTCTTTCGAGAAGTTGTATTAACTCGGAAATTTACAATTATAACATATTTACAAAAGCAAGATTGAATTCACAATGTACACATATTTACAGAAGCAAGATTGAATTTACAATGTACACATATTTACGGAAGCGTGATTGTTACAATATGTTGTGAAGCAGCGAAGCAAAATTGATCAACATATAGCTGCGGAGCAATGGAAGCATGCATTGAGGGTTGGAAAGTCGTCCGTAATGGAAGCATGCATAGTCCGTAATGGAAGCATGCATTGAGGGTTCGAAAGTCGTCGGTCCCAACCACATGAGATAAACGCCCAAGTGCAATAGTAAAATATATTGTTACACCGAGAAAAATTATATTAAATAATTTAATATCAGATATATTATATTGAGATCCTCAAATTTTTTATTATTATCTTAAATAATATAAATTTATATTTTCAAAACATTTTATTAGTTTACAATAAAATATCAACAAATCCCTCTAAAATTTAATATAATTTTATAACAGATTAATATTCCCTGGAGTACAATTCTCATCATAATGAAAACCATGTATCCAAAAGCATGGAACGAAATATGGTAAAATTAAATCTATATCTTCCAAAGTTAATAAAATAAAATCAAAAGTTAGTAAATAAAATAAAAATAAAATGGATATTTTATCTTCCTCCATCAAGTCATACAGTTAGAATTCCTTTCATACAGTCACAGTTCTTGTGTCATGCGACTTTGACAATCTCGTTCCCGCTCTCCTTTGACTTGAACATCAAATCTTAATTAAAAAAACAAAGATTAAAATTAATGTCTGACTTCCTCAATCATTCAAGCGTACACACATCGATATCTTTCAACACACCGATGACTCTTTAAATTACATTTAAAACTTTATCATGCATCTTTCATCCATCCTAAAGTAATCTTTAACTATTATATATTTCAGAGCTTTTAGTTACATCGATAAGTCTCAACACACCAATGACTTTTTAAGTTTTCATGTAAAACTGTATCATGCATCTTTCATTACTGTAATTAATTTCGTCCATCCTAAAATATTGTTTAACAATTATATGTTTCACAGTTTTTCGTTACTAATGAATTTTTAAGTTTACAATTTCATGCATTTGTCGTAATTTCGTCCATCTAAAAGCGTTGTTTAACTATTTAAGCTATTATATGTTTTAATGTTTACCATTTCATGCATTTTTCACATAATGGATCTTTATAATTGTAACTTCCTTCATTGAGCTATTATATGATTTATATATAAAAGAGAGTAAAATTTTAATTTTTAACTATTTAAAATGTGTTTTAACCTTTTATATGAACTTAGCATTCTGAAATACTCTAAAATATTTAAATTGAGAAAAATTCACAAGAATTTAACCATTTTTTATATAATTTTGAATAAATAAAAAAGTTATATAAAAGAAACCTTTAAAACATATAACAAATAATTAGGAGCTATCTAAGTATCATAACGAAAGTGAACTGGAATTTATCGACATGGAAAACCGTATCCATTAATTTGTGTGCGAACTATGGCTAGGAAATTCAAATAATTATAGATAGTTGCATTTTTGACAGTATTAATTAGTGATGTTGAAGTGGTTGAAAGTATGGATGAAATTTTTAAAATTTCAAATCTGCGTATCACTAATATGTTTTGTCAACGTCTCTTTCTCTTTTTTAAAATACTACTGTCTTTCAACTCGACTAAAATAGCATTTAATATTATTCTTTCAAATCCTATAACCTACATATTCCTAGCCACAAACAACAACATTGAATACTGCCGGGGTAACTAAACAAATATATAAACAAAATTTGTTTTTTCACCATTGCGTTTTTCTGAAATAATTTTTCTAACGATATCTTCAATCTCATCATTTATGTTCAGCACAAGGTACACAAACAAGCTCGACACTTCTACGTATCTATTTATAGAACTATGAATGACGGCCAGCAATGTATTTAAAAAATTAAAACAAATAGCAATTGACACGAGATGGGCTCGACACTGAAGTACCATGTTAATGGATTGTGATGACTTCAATGTTATTTAATATATATATTAATAATTATAATTTTGTTTAGATGTTTTAGTTATTACTTTAAATTTTTAAAAAAAATTAATCTGTTTAATAAGAAATAGATTTTAATATATTATTATCTATATATTATTGTATATTTATATATATTTCTTACAATATATCTAATAAATGATATTTTTTAATTTCTGAATCACATCAATTTATTTATTTTATAGTAATAATAATATTTTTAATTTTAAATGTGTTTTAAAAAAATATTTTTAAAAATATAATTTTTGAAATTATTATTGGTTATTTAGAAAATGAAATGAACATTTTAAAATTTTAACATAAGGACCACATGTTTAAGGATTTATCAATTTCAAGTTTCCTCATTTTTAGATGTTATAGGAGTATTTTAACTTTTATAATATAGAAGGGTGAATGTAGATGATGAAAAATATTTAAAATTTGATCATGGTTATTTTTGTGTGATTTACAAACATAAAATCATCTCTATTTTTGTTGGCTTTCATCAATTCCTTGATATCGTGTACCTTTTCATAAATAAACTCCATCATAAACTTATGTATAAGGAATCCTAACATTTGAATCCATCATTTCAAGTGTTAGTTAATGTAAGCTTCCAAGCAACATCTTATCATTTTGAAATCCTAATTGAATTCATGTTTGAAATGCATTTATGCTTGATGATATGATCATTAGTACAATGCTTAATATCCATATTTAATATGTTCAATCCTAAATCAAAATAATGTAAATTCCTTTGTTATATTTGTATTTACTTTTGACTTTACAAAATACCAAATTTATTAGTCATGGATTATGGGTATAAAGTGTAATGAGATTACACACTTATGAATGAGATTCACTACAAATATATGGTTCAATCATAACTTTAAAAACTAAACATGACATCTTCTAAAACAAAGAAAATAATCCCATCTTTCCTTCTTCATGTCATACAATTCCCTCTTCATAAAAGCATGAAACATATTTACAAATCTAACATGTTATATCATTGTTATTATAATATTTTGTTATTATTTGAGAATATTTGTTGGCGTCTTATCGCTTCTACTATGTGATACATGACATCCATATTACGGTAATACATTCTTAGTGAAAAAACACATTATTAAGAATTGAATGCAAAAATGTGAGCATCTAATTAAAAAAATTATTAAGAAAAGTGATAATTTGTTTATTCTTGATTAAATTTATGCGTGAATCTATTCAAAATGGAAATTTTCAATATAAAAATAACTCATAATTAGGATAACAACTATAAGAATTATGAATTTCCATTTATTCTATTCTTTATATTTTATTTTTTTTAACTAATTTTATGTATTTCTATATTCATTGTTTTTCTTTTTAGAAATATAATTAGTATAATAGTATTCAAGTGTCAAATGTATGAAAATGCTATTTATTTCACTACAACCCAATTTACGGAGGATATGAAAGGGTTAGATGTGTAATGGTTAGATGGGTGTATTTAATCATAAAGATATATTTAATTGAGTTCATCTTATATTTACCAAATTACCAAAAAAAAAAAACCTCCATTGAATTTTTGGTAAATTGATTTTTTCTTGAAAATAACTCCACATTAAATTGAATTTACCTGGGAGAAATTCAAATGGATATAAATAATTATTATTTACCAAATTACCAAAAAATATATACTTAATTGACCTCCGATGATATTTACGAAATTACCAAAAGAATTCTCCACAATTTTTTTGGTAAATTGAATTTTTTCGTGAAAATAACTCCACGATAAATTGAATTTCAATTGGAGAAATTCAAATGGATATAAATAATTATTATGTTGCATGTTGGTATTTCAAATTTCCAGATATCTTTGTGATCTCTTATCTGATATTCACCAAATTACCAAAAAAATCTCAGTTTAACTCCACAAAAGTTTTGGTAAATTAATTTTTTCCTAAAAATAACTCCACCGTAAATTAAATTTAGCAGGGAGAAATTCAAATGGATATAAATAATTGTTATATTGCATGTACATATGTGTGTTATAATTTTTTGGTCTTTCAAATTTCCAAATGTCCTCTAGTGATCTGGGATCTGTTATTCACCAAATTAAAAAAATTCAGAGTGGATGGGTGAAGCTTAGATGTGATATCTTGTTAGATGTGATATGTAATGTGTGTAAGTCTTGGATGAGTGATTGTTAGATGGGTAAGCCTAGTGAAAATAATGATATTACTACAACAAAAATAATACTTAAACTATATTTGATTGAGCTCATACCTTTCTAATTTTTACCAAATTACAAAAAACATTCTCAGTTTAACTCCACAAAATTTTTGGTAAATTGATTTTTTTTGTAAAAATAGATGTTATATGTTATATGTGTAACTGTTAGATGAGTGATCGTTAGATGGGTGAGTGTAGTGAAAATAACAATATTGCTACAACAAAAATAATAGTTAAACTATATTTAATGGAGCTCTAATATTTACCAAATTACCAAAAATATTCTCAGTTTAAGTACACGAAAAATTGAATTTTTCATTGAATAGCTCAGAGAAATTCAAATGGATTTGAATAAATAAATTTTGAATGAATAGCTCAGATAAATTCAAATGGATATAAATAATATTTAACATGGATATTATTAACTTCTAACTATGTTCTTTTACAATAACATGGGCCAGCACCAGAGAGAGGGAGGGAGAGAGGGAGAGAAGGGAAAAAAATCATAATACCATGGGCTAATACCAAGGTCATTCACTTATCAATACCACATGCCCAAAAACCATAACTTATTTCAAAATCAAAATATTTTACAAATACTTTATTTTAATATAATTTTATTACATTTTATAATTCAATCTAAAAGCTAAAAATGAGAATACTTTTATATATACGGATACAAAATTTATATAATATAAATAATATCATAAAGAATGAGGAAAGATGCATTTAACCAATGATCCAAGCAAAGAGAGAATAAAAGTGACTAAGAATGATAGAGGAAAGATAGTGCATGATCATTTTAAGTTTTTATTTTTGTATTTTTTTATATGATTGATCCAAAATATAGGTTTAATATTTTACAACCAATTATGTTTTTTTGAATTTATATACATTTTTAAATAAAATAAAATGGGATCATATTTAAGAGAGAGAAAGAGTTAGATGGAAGGGGAATAGAGTGGGGGAGAGACATAGAGGTGGGAGAGACAGGGAGAAAGGAATGAGGGGAGAGAGGGGAGGAGGGAGAGAGGAGGATAGAGGGAGGGGGAGAGAGATGGATTTGGATGGGGGAAAGAGAGGGAGGGAAGAAGAAAAGCATTGCGTGATAGAGGTGGAGAGAGAGAGAGAGTGATAAGGGAGAGATGAAGATGGAATGAGGGAGAGAGGAGACAGGGGAAGGGAGAGAAAAATACAGGGTACAAACACGGAAAGAAGGGGAAGAGAGAGACATGGAGACATAGATATGGAGGGGGGAGAGAGGGGGAGAGCGAGAAGGAGAGAGAGGGGGAGATAGTGACATAATTGGAGGGTGGAGAGAGAGACTGTGTATGATGGGGGGAAGAGACATAGGGAGGTGGGAGAGATAGAATAGAGAGGAAGGAAAATATAGGTGACTTGAGAGAGTGGAGAGATAGGGAAAGAAGGGGAAGAGAGAGACATGGAGACATAGATATGGAGGGGGGAGAGAGGGGAATAGAGAGAAGGAGAGAGGGGTAGATAGTGATAGACTTGGAGGGTGGAGAGATAATGTGTGTAATGGGGAGGAGAGACATAGGGTGGTGGGAGGGAAAGGGAGAGAGAGGAAGGAAAAGAGAGGGGACTTGAGAGAATTGAGAGAGAGAGGGGGAGAGAGATGGAGTTGGAAGGGGGAAAGAGAGGGAGGGAAGAACAAAGACAATGAGATATGGAGATGGAAAGAGAAGGAGTGATAAGGGAGAGATGAAGATGGAATGATGAAGAGAGGAGACGAGGAAAGGGAGAGAAAAGGAGAGGATAGAGATGGGGAAAGAAGGGGAAGAGAGAAACATGGAGACATAGATATGGAGAGGGGAGAGAGGGGGGGCATAGAAGAGAGAGAGAGGGAGATAGTGACAAAGTTGGAGGGTGGAGAGAGAGAGTGTGTGTGTGTGATGCGGGGTAGGCGGGGAGAGACAGAGGGAGGTGGAAGAGAAATGGAAAGAGAGGAAGGAAGAGAGAGATGAATTGGAGAGAAGAGAGAGAGAGGGGGAGAGAGAGAGATGGAGTTTGAAGAGGAAGAAACACATAGAGAGAGAAAGGTGGATAGGGAGAGGGAGTGAAAAGGGAGAGATATATAAATGGTGTGTGTGTGTGTGTGAGAGAGAGAGAGTATGTTTTGGTGGTAAGAA
>APFE030204008.1:83359-106911 GCA_000404065.3 Pinus taeda
AGTGTTATTTTTAATAAGAGCATCCTACTCTCTTTTCATTGCATCTTTCCATTCATCGCAACTAGTGACTTCTTCAAAGGTAGAAGGTTCGTTAACAACAGAAAAATTAAATTCAAAATCATATGAAATGTTACACGAACTTAAAGTAACATTTATGTCATTTCCTTTATTCTATTTAAAAGAACTCTTTGTATCGAAATCATCATACTTTCTTGGAAATGCCCTGATACATGTTGATCTTCGTAGTCATTGTTTTTTTTGAAAATAGGCTCTAGAATATTGTCTTCAAGAGCAATTTCTAATCCTACAGAAACATCACCTTTCTATAGTTTTTCTTCAACATAAACATTATCATCATCCGTTGTTAAAGATGGAAAATTTACTCAAGGAAGATCCACAGAATCATCTAGAATAGGAATCCCCTTTCAGGATATGGAAGATTATTATGACATACATGATAAAACTTTTCGAAAGTAAATCTATCTAAATGACGAAGTTGTCTATAGATAGAGGAAACATCTTTAACAGACTCAAGAAAAATTACATCTCTTGAAATGATAAATTTCTTTTTCTCCTCATCATATAGCTTGTAAGCTTTGGAAGTACTAAAATATCCCAAGAAAATACATTTGTGACTCCTGACAACCGATATGTTGTGTTGATGTTTAGAAATTAATGCATAACGTAGAGATCCAAAAAATTTAAAATGTTGAGCAATAGGAAGATGATTCTAGCACATTTCATAAGGAGAATTATTATTGATGGTAGAAGAAGGACAAAAAATCCAAATATAAGCTACACAAAGTACTGCTTCTCCCAAAAAATCAACCTAACATTCTTAAAAAACATCTTTCATCTCACCATATTTGACAATTTTCTATTCATACATTCTGCAACACCACTTTGTTGTGGGTTATAAGGAATTGTAGTTTCATGTTTGGTGCCATTATCCTGCAAGTACTTTTCAAAATCATGAGATGTGTTTTCACCACCATTATTAAATCTTAGAGTGCCAGTGTTGAGTTGAGTTTAATTTTTAATCGATAAATGATAATTTTTAAAAGTTTAAAAAACTTTTGATTTATCTGTCAACAGATCAACATATATCTATTACCTTTGGAAAATGGAATAGATATAAGCCCAAATAAATAAGAAGGTATGAGAACTAAGTTCTTGTAAGCTCTAGAAGTCGAGTTATGAAAAAGATGCTTACAATGCTTGCCTAAAATACAAGCATCACATGTAATAAGTTTTCTTGGAATAGTAGGAAGCTCTTTAATGCCTTGTTGTCTCATACTCTTGACTATCATAATTTATATGAACAAAACGAGCATGCCACAACAAACTAGAAGACATAGTATCAGTTCATCGAGTTATATGAGCATAATAGAGTGTACAACATGAAGTGCCTTTGAGTTTCAACAGTTTATCATAACAATATTATTATGAGATGCTCTACAAATTTGAACAATACCATCAAATATATGTATAGAATTCCAGTGTTGCCTAATGTGTCTGCAAAATATCAAAATTCTTTGAAATTGAGGAATGTAAAGAACATCTTGTAAAATATAATTAGAAATTCCTCATATTTTAAACGATATAAATCCAGTTCCTAAAGGCTTTAATTATGATTTATCGAAGAAATAAATTGCTCCATCAATTTCATCACTAAAATATTCAAAAAATTATCTTCTAAAGGTTATATGACAATTGGCTCTAGGATCCAATATCCAAGTATCTCATCAATCGGATAAAGTAGTGCTAAATATATCATTTATACTGAAATTACAACGTGAAGCAATATAGTGGGTAGAATTAGATGCTTTTATTTCGTTTGGAGGTTGTTTCTCTTTCTTTTCACTAAATTGTTCTCTCTTCTCATTGCTCTTTTCCAAAGTAGTGTAATAATTCCGAGATGTATGACCAATTTTACCCCAGCTATAGCACTTGCCTATTTGTTGATCATTCTCAATTTTTTTTGTTTCCTGTCACCTTGATTATAACTCCCTTGTCTGTCACATAACTCCCATGTTTGTCACATTGATGATTATAAACCCTCGAGCCTCTAAATGTTTTCTTACCATGACCTCTACTACTTCTGCCACATCTAGTAGGCTCTCCTTGAGAACCTTTTTCTTTGCAAGACATAAAGACCTATGTTACACCAAAACTACTTTCGAAATGTGGGAAGCCCGTTCCAATGGTTCCCGTGCTCCCGGGAGCTTTGGAACTATATGGGAATGCTACCTTTTCGACAGGAGCTATAATGGGAGCTTGGGAAAGTTTTGGGAGCATTGAAGACTATTTTTTTTGGAGTTCTAGCATTTCCTGGAGTTGAGGAATACAGAGCCTGTAGATAAATATGTTGAACTTCCCACAAAAAGTGAGCCTATGTCGAAACCTTTGCAAGAAGAAAGGCCAAAGACATCCTTAACAGTGATATCCTTAATTGAGAAACTGGAGCAATCTTTCGATGGGCTAAGGAAGCATGTGGCACCTTGACGCAAGGGTGATATTTGGGATGTCATGCTGATGAGTATTCTTTTGTTGTTTATATATCACAGAATTTTGTGTGTACATATTGTATGTGGTAGTGATTAGAGTTTCCTTTTCTCTTAAGAATAACTAGAGAAACAAATGTAAAATTGTTCCTTTGTATTTTGATATGGGCTCGTTCGCCCATATAAAAAATGCTAGATTGTTTCAAGGAATAGTCATGTGTTAGAGAAGTGATAATGAATTTATTTTATATATATATAATAGAAAGATTCAAGAGAAAGACACCCACAGAATATATTTATATATATGAAAGTTTATATATTTAAATTAATTTTAATATTTGAATATTTTAATTCAATATTAATTTTGATTATTATATGTATTATATAATTAAAATTTTTTTTTTGCTTTTATATTTTTAATTGTTTTATTATATAATATTAACGCTGAAGGCATATGCATTTTTATTTTAATCTTCCAAATCACAAATTGTCTCTGTTTTTCCAGCAGTTTTGGTTCACTATCATCCTTTCTTTGACAAACGCCATCCCGAAAATCATTAAAAATAAGGTTCACTATCACCCTTTCTTTGACAAACGCTATCCCGAAAATCATTAAAAATAAAAGTATTCTTTATTTTCCGTAACCATTCACCATTATTTTTCGTTCCGCTAGAACGATGCCACCTACTATGGAGACCAAAGAATGGTTATTGACCTAAATAATTTGGTAAAAAATAATAATTCTCACTACTTTTTACAAAGTTTTAGGTTGCACTGGATCCCCTCCAAACAAAAATGATAAAGGACATCAAATTTCAATTAAAAACCCGTCTCATACAATAATACCAAAATCAATATTATGGCCCTGGTCACAGTTCTCTTATTTTCGTGACAAAATTGATGGTTCGTACCCAAAAATACTAGGATATGATAGTAACGCAGCATTTCCCTATAGTAACGAAGCATTTCCAATCTGCCAAAAATAACTGGAAAGCCAAGACACTGAATTGAATTATATACCATATGTGTACATTGTAGAACCCATCAATAAAATACGTAGTACAAACTATTAAACATACGCCAAGAGAAAATACGAATATTTTGGCTCCAATGCGTTCAGTCATGCCGACAATGACATTCGTCTGTTGACTAGAGTCAATATCAATAATGAAACTGTCACAATCAATATATATGCACAAACAACTTGAATACCCAATCAATCTGTTCCTAAAATCCGAAAAGAAGTTTTCCGATGCAGTGAACCGGAAAATCGAATCCCCGTTGTCGGCATAAACGATGGGCTCGTCGTATTGCACACCTGCTCTGTCGCAGGCAGTGGCTCGACCCTTTGATTTCAAACCCGCAGCGAGTATGTTGACAACACACCTCGTTGATTTCAATGGTTGTCACATGTCCACATTTCTATAAGGAAGGAAACCCTTCCAGCGAGACTCACCAACAACAACCCCAACCACTTTACCCTTCCGGCGAGACTCACCAACAACAACCCCAATCACTTTTCAAAGCACGTTTCTTCGAGAACATAACCACTTTTCAAAGCACGTTTCTTCGAGAACATAAGCACTTTTCAAAGCATGTTTCTTCGCACCAAGACCAGACTGCGCACACCAACGACACTATTCAAGGACAACAGATGAAGAAGACAACGACACCTCTATGCTCGCGTTCAAATTCTCTCGTAACACAACCCACATCACCGTATCCTCATAAAGGCAGTAGTCTATAACGCGACTTTTTGAAAGTCTTTCCGGCGGATTTTTCTGGTCAAAATCCGGCAGCAATTCATTGGGAATCCCAAGTTTGATAGCTAGTTTTGCACAATCAATGGCTCCCAGGGGTTTTTCAGGGCGCTGAATCCAAATATGCAATTAAAAAACCATTTTAACTGCTAAAAATCAAGATTTAACCTCATTTCTTCCACTGGATTCCGTCACCGGAATCTCCAAAAAGTCGCATTATAGACAACTCCCTCATAAAGTAGTTCAAATGAGCATTCTCAGAAACGTGGAGTTCATAATTTCACTGGTTCTCCGATACCTCTCTAGATACGCACCATCTAGATAGGCCTTTGAATAAACTCTAAATTTGAAAATTGATTATACTGTTAAATTAATTCATTTATACAAATTTTTAATTCTGTCCGGGTAAATTATTAGTAAAAAAATAAAATTATTAAATAACTAATATAGTACAGAATAATCCTATTCACTTAATAATATATTTAAAGTCTCAGAATTTCATGGCAATCTCTAATTCTCAAAAGCACTCATTTAAAATATTGTTTTGTAATTTTATTTTAAAACAGATGCTCGTCATTATAACAAGATATATAAAGATATGCATAATTAGAAAGAGGAATTAGAACTTTTTGATATAAATCTTTTTGTTGACTAATTTAAATTGTTAGGTTCCCACAACTAAGTTGTTAGCGAGCTCATTGTTCACAAAAACAGAGAATATGTATGAAGTTGCTGAGATTGATTAATGTTAATTTCTTTGTTTTCTTTTCTTTGAATTTTCACTCATTTCTTATGGTTTTTACTAATTCCCATTCCTTTTATTTGATAGTAAATTTGAATATATGAGTTGTGTAAACTACGCTAATAGTATAGTTTTCATGTAGTATTAGTGAAATATGCGTATTATAATACAAGGAGCGGAAACAATTATTTGTAGTTTAATTGTATTGTTTTCATTTCTAGTATATATAAGAAATAAGTAGTATGTAGAAGTTATTACTTTTTTTGTTATCTATCAAAAAAATTACAAACAATATTTTTAAATTCTTCATAAATAGTGCACATGGTCTTAAAAGTTGATAATAACATAAGCATATTAAATGTATAATACATTAGCATTGGTATTTTTAAATTAAGGAGATTGATTCCGTCGTTGATTAAAATTTTCACTGTAATGAAAGGAAAATAATGCTATAACTTAATGATTCAAGTTAGATATAAATTACTCATCTTAATTATGTTAAAAAAAATTTTAATTTTAAATTATTTTAAATTAGTAATAGTCAAAATATTATTTTAAATGTATAATAAAAAATAATATAAATATAAATATAAAAACGAATTAGATTGAAAATATTAATTTAGGATCGATTTAACTAACATGATTATGATTTTGGTGGACGATGAATTAAGTAATTAATATATAAATAGTCAACATGCCAATGTCAAATATATTAATTAATTAATTCATACTCTATAGCCTTCTAATCCTAACCCTTTATTATAGAGAGAAAGAAGATTTTTGAAGAAAGCTCATGGCTAGGGTTTCATTTGAAGCATTTCCTCTGTTTTGAATCACTAGAGGCCTTCCCTAGTGACGATGCATCCTCCATCACTATCTACGCATTGTTAGACTGATCACACCCTAGATGGGGCCTCCTAGAGGGGGGGTAGGGGGATCAACCCCCTCCTTCAAATCAATCCTTGCCAAAGCGAACAAGCCATCCCTAGCACCATTGTCCTCATCAAGGCCATGCAACAAGAAAACACCTGAATCCACGATGCTCGGAGCTCAATGGTAGGCACGAAAGAAGGGGCACTACCTCTTGAAGGCAGCGAAAAACCCCAAAGTGAGCATCCCCAGCGACCAACAAGAGAAATACCATCACTTTATGCAAGACCATGCTTTCATTTATAAATTTATGGCTATTTCAACCAAATGAATCTAGGAAAAATGGCAACCGAAAGTCCCCTTTGACCTTTGCTTAAGGTCCAAGGATTTCTTCACAGTAATCTTTTAATACCTAGAGGTTTGGAAATTAATTCTGGATAATCAACCCTATTTCATGAACAACGCGGGGATATTCATGAGACACTCGAAACCTTGCTACAACCCATACAAGGAGAAATTCCTGGTGGCCCTGATCTGGATTTGTTTATATTCTCTCCTAGAAGATTTATGGGAAATGGACATCTTGGAACTAATTGAAAATTCCATTGGAGAGTTTGTCCAGATCTCTGACATCACCAGTCAAAGAAGATTTTCATTATATGCTCACATTTATGTGTACATGAATATCTCTCAACCTCTTTAGGAAATGGTGGAAATAGAGTACCAGGATGAAATTTGGTCACAACCAGTAGACTACGAGCATGTATCATTCGAATGCCGACTATGGCACGAGTATGACCACTTCTTCAGGGATTTCCCTCAATAGGCCCAGCTTCTATTTTTTCCTCGAACCTCTTATGGATTCTAGGAAGTGTAACATCAATGCCCCCCTCCAAGCACACCCCCCCCCCCCATTCACAAGCTAGGCCAAGGACACAAATGTGTCTTCTCGTCAGGTAAGGGACTCCACTATCTCTACCTCTAGTCCACAACCTATCAATAGTTGGAAATAATTAATTCCTACTTGTCTATGGTTGTAATTTTCTAATGGAGGAGTTTGTTCCTACATAATAGGAATAAGATAGAATATAGTTTCTCCTAGTTTAGTGTGTGGTTGAGAGACTCTCTCAACCACATTACTGTACGTCTAAGATAGCATTCCTATCTTAAGACTATTGATTGTATAAATATGTGTGTAATTCCCTCATTCAGGCATAATAGAAAATATATTGATTGTGCAACTTTTATCTTGGTATCAGAGTCTGTGAGGGCCTGGCCCTCCCAGGCCTTGGCCCCTCCTAGGCTGAGGGAAAATAAAGAATTTATTATATGTTGTCTGTCCATCAATTTTTTTTTAGTCTGTTCAAGTGCTTGATTGGCTTGGGGATTGTACAGCCGTGGTGATGCTGCTAGCTGCCAGGGCTGATTGGAGCCTCCAGAACGAGCATGGGTGGATCAGCAATGCACTCGAGGGTGCCAAGAGTCCGCCATCCGATGTTGAGGTCACACGAGAGGTTGCCCTGATGTCGCAGACGAATTTATATAGGCCTGGCATTGATGTTACTCAGGCTGAGCTTGTTCCTCATTTGAATTGGAGGCGGCAGGACAGGACTGAAATGGTTTCTCGCTCAATCGCTCATGCCACAGCCAGATCGAATCTTGTCACAGATTTTCAATTGTTTTTAATTTATCGGTTCGATTTGGTGTAATTTTTTTTGAGGTTCGTGTTCAACGGATCTATGGCGTCGCCACGCCTCTCGAGGTTCTGGCTGTTTCGATTCATGGTGTTTCTTTCCATGGTTATCGGTGGATCAAGTGCTTCAGTGGAACCGGCCAGCCTTTAGCTTCGGTCCGAGGACCACCTCCAGCAAGTCAAGGAGAATGGAGAGTAATGTTGCTAAATGGGATTGCGAGAGTACGCTGTATGATTCATATGAGCTCATTTCCTTATGGAATATGATGGAAAGAGTAACGACTACGTCTCATCCATCTCTACTGGCACTTACAGATCATACTAGAACCAGCAAAAACGATGGAAAGCGTGAAAACCCATGGAATGCCACGCCTTCTTCTAAATTTATTTTCGAAAATGTAAATGTCAAGTGTCAATGCTGGGCAGTCAATAAACATCCATTCAAATGGTTTTTTTTTTTTTTTCGAATGGGGTTTAGCTTTCTGTGTTCTCCTGGGCTGCGGAAAGCCAACATAAACCGCCTTCGAGGACTGGCGGTGGTAGTTTTGCGGAGAGATTGGCTGCCTGAGGGGGATTCAATGCACCCAGATTGAATACAACCCAGTTTAAGTGCTAATTTTATCATCTGTGTCCTGCTTGTTGCGTGGTTCTTGCCATGCACTGAGTTTGCGGTGGGGAATTCGTTCATGCCCGTGGTTTACAGATACATAATGTTCGTGACAGCGTCTGTTCTATAGGATGGAAGTGACCCTTCTATTGGTTGTGATGGGGTCTGGGATCATCGGAGACTTGTTTCTCCCTGTGCTGGGAGCTTTTCCAGATGCTCTTCTCATACTATTGTCTGGTCTATCTGGAAGTAAGACAACTGCGCAATCACAAGTGTTGATTGGAATGCGGTTGCTTGCCGGTTCGACTGTAATGTTATTGACAACGTTGTGTTAACCGGTTGCCGATCTATCTAAAGATGAAGATCCTAATAGGATTTGTCCGACTTGTTCGAGACTGGAAACCCATCGATGAGCTGTTGTGGAGATCCTGGGTGAAGTGCGATCGAGGCTTTGGTCTGGTGCTCTAGTGGCAACTGTGTATGTCCTGAAGAAGGAGGGTGCCTTGCATCTGACAAGGGACCGTGGAAGGATCCAGAGATAATGAAGTTGGTGCTCTGGTGCAGTGAGCGTGAAATAGCGCATCAAATTTGATGGAGCTGAGCAGGGAAAATTTTAAGAACCCCCCCAAATTTATAAGTATAATAAATGGGCGAATCTCCATGGTATATAGGAAAAATGGAAGACAATTTTATCAATAATATAATATGTATATATAATTCTTTGGCAAATCCCTCACCAGGCATGGCCAATATTTTACTCAATTATAAAATCTTGTAAGATCTTGGTATTACCATGGGTTATCATAAACCTGGAAGCTTAAAAATTACTATTAGTAATTTATAAAATTAATAAAATTAATAGTTGATTTTTATTTTAACCAAGCTAAAATGTTTAACATACGTTAAATTACAACATCCATCTTGATCCACCAAGCCCTCGAGAGGTATGAAATATTTTTTCACTCTATGCTAGTTTGCATATCATGATATTTGATACCTCTCGGGGGTTAGTAGATCCAAAGTAAATATGGATCTATGCTAGTTTAATTCCCCCATTTAAATAGGCTACATTCCAGGTGAATACCATGGGTCAATACCATGTGCCATTTTGGTGAATACCATGTGTCAATACCATGTGCCATTTTTTTTTTTATAATGTTTTTTTCATGGTATTAATAACAATATAGTCCATGGTATTTGTCCCATAGTATTTTTCCCATAGGTTTCACCTAAATATAACGCATTTTTTTAGTTTTCATTCCAGGTGAATACCATGGGTCAATACCATGTGCCATTTTGGTGAATACCATGTGTCAATACCATGTGCCATTTTTATTTTTATTAATACTAATATTACGGTTAATAATGTTTTTTTCATGGTATTAATAACAATATAGTCCATGGTATCTTTCCCATAGTATTTTTCCCATAGGTTTCACCTAAATATAACACATTTTTTTAGTGTTCGTAAATATAAGGTGACTTATGAAGTAAATATAAAAAAAATGTTTTATTTGTTTACCATACCTCTCGTTTATTTTTATTTTTATTAATTTACCATACCTCTTTTACAAATATGGTATTTGGCCCATAGATTCACTTAAATAAAACCTCTTTCTTGAGCCTTCATAAATAGAACGAGGGTTATGGACTAAATATAAAAAGAGGTTTTATTTATTTACCATGCGTATAGTTTATTTATATTTTTATTTATTTACCATACCTTTTGATAAATATAAAAAGAGGTTTTATTTATTTACCATGCGTATAGTTTATTTATATTTTTATTTATTTACCATACCTTTTGAGTAAGTATAAAAAGACGTTTTATTTATTTACCATACCTCCACTTTACTTAAATTTTTATTTGTTTACACCCTTGCATGTATATAAGGTGACTTATGGAGTAAATATAAAAAATGTTTTATTTATTTACCATACCTCTCATTTATTTATATTTTTATTAATTTACCATACCTCTTTTATAAATATGGTATTTGGCCCATGGATTCACTTAAAAAAACCTATTCTTGAAAATGGGCAAATGGAAGGTTGTAACTCCTAATTTCAAGGGCTAAATTTACCTTTTTTACCCTCTCCCTTAAAATAAGGTGGGCTATTTGAGGTGATTTGTAAAAATGTACTATGATACAAAATATTCGCCCACTAAAAATTTAAAACTCCTTAATTTCGCCAAAGGGCGAACATTGACCCCTAAAATTTTCCATGGTCCACAAATATCAGTATGCACAAGTTCAAGTAAATATTTATTTCTCCTATTTAATCTAGAGGGAAATGCATCCCTGTGCATTTTCCCAAGTGCACAACCTTCGCAATCAATATATACTTGGTGCACAAGTTGCAGTATGGTGTTGGTACAGGTACATGTGATATTACATGTACAGGTACAGGTACATGTACAGGTGTAGGTATAGGTACATGTAGTGGTACAGGTAAAGGTATAGGTGCAGGTGTAGAAGGTATGGATTATTATCTTACAATGGATGGATTAGTCAAGCCCCGAGACAGGATATATGTACCGAATAATAGTGAGCTAAAGAAGGTGATATTGATGGAGTTCCATGAAAAACCTTATTCGGATCACCCAAGTTATCAAAAGACACTGAGAGTAGTGAAGAGATATTATTATTGGCATAATTTGAAGAGGGATGTAGCAGAGTTTGTGGCGAGGTGTTTCGACTGTTATCGAGTGAAAGAAAAGTGTAAACATCTAGGTGGACTCCTAGAACCGATTGTGAATCCAGAATGGAAATGGGAGGTTATTTCCATGGATATCATCATAGGGTTGTCGAAGATAGTGAAACAACATGATGCCATTATGGTCATTGTGGATAGATTAACAAAGGTCACACACTTCATTCTAATGAAGTCTATGCTCTCAGCTAGAGATATGGCACACGTATTCATCAGAGATGTGCTTAGACTACATGGTGTTCCAAAGATGATTGTGTCAGAAAGGGATGCAAAGTTCACTTCCAAGTTTTGGAAGGAGTTATTTGCAGGTTTGGGCACAGAGTTAGCCTTCAGTATAGCTTATCATTCGCAAACAAATGGACAGACAGAGAGGGTCAACAGGATATTATAGGATATAGTAAGGATGTATGTGATACATCATAAGAGGAAATGGGAAGAGTATCTCCCTTTGGTAGATTTCACATACAACAACAGTTATCAGGAGTCATTGAGGATGAGTCCTTTTGAGGCATTGTATGGGCATTGTACGGTTATTAGGAGTCATTGAGGATGAGTCCTTTTGAGGCATTGTATGGGCATTGTACGGTTATCGGGAGTCATTGAGGATGAGTCCTTTTGATGCATTATATGGACATTGAGGATGATTCCTTTTGAGGAGTTGCATTGGCAGAAATCGAACAAGAAATGTAGGTGATCAAGAAGAATCTAAAGGCAGTACAAGAAAGGTAGAAGAGTTATGTAGATAGGAATAGGTTGTTCAAGGAATTTCATTGTTAGGTCCCTATAATACTAGTGATTCCCCCATTACTATTGTCATTGTAGCCCTTATTGTTATTGTTATTAATGTGCCCCATAGAAGCCCACTATTGTTATTGTTGTGCCTTTATATTATTAGCGTTATGCCGGCTTTGATTATATTGTGACCCCTTAGACTCCTATATATAGAAAGGAGGTCTAGTCATTTGTATCATCCAAGAATTTTTAATTTGTGTAATTTAAAGGAGGTTTCCCCCTTGAAGAGACTGATTTTTAAGTCGTTTATCTATCTTTTCTATCTTTTTGTGAGTTGGTTCATAACATTTGGTATCAGAGGTTTGGATTCTAGGGTTTCACTGCTCCAGAGAGGTCATCATGGAAGTTTTAATATAAAAACATTTATGTGATGTCTTAGAAGAGACAAAAAAAAACAATTTGAGCAACAATATTGATGATCCTCGGGTCCAAATTTCAATTCTTGTTGTGCTATATGTTTAGAGATATGATCTAAGGCATTTGGGGTTTTTGTAGGCTACCGAATTACATCCCAAATAGATGACCTTGGGAAACTTGTCATAACTTTCTCTCTGAGTCTCAGATTGAAATGTCGTAAGAATTTACAAAAATAGGACCAATGGTAGTCTTTTGTGCATCGTTTTCAGGTCCAAAGGTTAAACAGTGACACATGGAACTTCTTACAAGTTCGCTCTACTTTAAAAGTATATGATCATGTCATCTTAGGATATTGGGCATAACGCTTTCTTGGAGAACCCAATTTCGATCAGACTGGTGGCATTGGAAAGAGGACTAAGAGGTCTACCATAGTTAGAAATTTCAAACCTTGGAGACCCTATATTTCAGAGATACATCAGGTATAATATCGAGCTCTTACAAAGTGAAAAAAAGTGTGTAGTTTGGTTTGAAAATTCAGTTTGAAGGAATCCAAAGGGCATAGTGAAGCATAATTATCATTAATTGATGCCCCATAGAAAGAAAATCGAAACACATAGTAAGCAACCTGAAATCTCTAGCATGACGCATGAAGAAGAGGAAATGCAACATTATATATCAAAAATACGAGACCAAGTGCAACAAAATTCACTCTCACAAAAAGCAACGGAAGCTAAGATGGATGGTTTAAAGAAAGGCATGGAATCTAAGATGGATGGCGTGGAAGATAAGATGGATGGTTTAAAGAAAGACATGGAAGCTAAGATGAATGTAATGGTAGCTAATATGGATGGTTTAAAGAAAGGCATGGAAGCCAAGATGAATGACCTGGAAGCTAAGATGGAAGGCAAAATGGAAGATTTGAAGATAGATTTGACAAAGTTGCTACAAGAAATGTTAATCATGATTTCATAGACTCTAATGTTGGATTAAAGACCCACCATGTTCCAAAGATCGATATGAGGAAGTTTGATGGCAAGGATCCCGTAACATGGATACTATAGATGGAGCAATATTTCTATCTCCATAATGTGCAAAACACACAAATGGTACACATTACAACTTTATAATTCGAACCAAATCAATTTGTATGGTATCGATGGCTTTTCTCTCATAAAAAAATTGTCACTTGGCCAATTTTTACGGAAAAAATGATAGCACATTATGAGGATACAAAAAGCAACACTTTTTTCAGCCAATTGATAAATCTCAAACAAAAGGGTTCAATTATGGAGCACATTAAGGACTTCCAAAAAATGAATATAAGGTAAAAGATATTCCAGAGGACCATAGGATTGATGTGTTCATAGGGACTTTAAAGGACAACATACAACATGAGGTTCGCATTTGGGAACCTGATTCATTGGAGAAGACATTCAGGTTGTTAAGAAAAATGGAAAGAAAAATTATGGAAACCAGGAAGCCTACCACTCACAACTATAAATATGGAAGTGTTGTTGCCCCTAGCCTTCCACAACCTACAAGGTTGACAACACAACAATTGGAAGAAAAAAGAGCAAAAGGGCTTTGTTGTAGTTGTGATAGAAAATACATTAAAGGTCATAAGTGTGCTGAGAATAAATTATTTTACATATATTTTGAAGGGGAGGAAGAAAAGGAACATAAAACATCAAAAGAAGAGGATATACACTTAGAATAAACCCTAGATAAAGAAGAAATGAATTCGACCATATCTTGTAATGAATTGGCTGGAATTACCACTCCTCAAACTATCAAGATAGAGGGAAATATCAAGAAGAAAAAGGTAATGGTGTTGATTGATTCGAGAAGTACCCATAATTTTATTCATTGTAAGATAGCCAAGGAATTCAATTACCTCCTATATCCAGCACCAGAAAAGGAAATTTTTAAGGATGGAAGTTTATCTTAAGGTTTAGAAACCTTGGCGAATCTTACTAATCCCTAATATGCAAATTGTAAAATGTATCACAATATTTTTGTAAAAATATTTAGATTTCTAATGATTTTATATTAGTTTATATAAAATTTTGGTGCTTTTTAAGTTAAAATAATTTTATACTATAAAATGTTGGTGAATCACATTTAAAAAAAATTGGAATTGGCGTATATTTTTTTCGAAAAAACATGGAAAAATAGCCCACCTGCGAATATTAGCCCCTAAACATTTCCCTTGCAACAGAGTGTCAGGTGATGGTTGTAAGTAGAGGAACCATAAATTTCTCTAGAAAGTGCCATACTATCAAGCCATCCATGGGAGAATATGTATTGAATAACCCAAATTTTTCCATTCCAATGGGTGGTGTTGATGTTGTACTAGGAGTCCAATGGCTACAATCCATTGGGTACAATAGCTTTTAATTTTCAAGAACTTTTCATGAAATTTTGTTCAGAAGGAAAGGAAGTTGAATTAAGGGGTATTGCAGGGAAACTAGGAAAGATAATCAGATCTAACAAAATGAAAAATCTTCTAAAGAAATAACAATGAGGTGTAATTGCACAATAATGTCGCTAGAGGTTCCCACATTGAAATCATCTATTTCTCCAGATCGCCAAAAAGTATTGGAAAATCATTCCAAGGTATTTGAGACAGCCAAATGCCTCCCACCTATTCGTGATCATGATCATGCTATTCATTTCATTCCAGGAAGTGTTCCTCCAAACATCAGACATTATAGATATCCTTATGCCCAAAAGAGTAAAATTTAATGTATGGTTGTAGAAATGCTAAAGGCTGGCATAATTCAACTTAGTCAAAGTTCTTTCTCTCCTCCAGTAGTATTGGTGCACAAGAAATATGGATCATGGCACATGTGTCCAGATTATATGGAGGTGAAAAAGTTCACTATTAAAGATAAATTTCCCATTCCTGTCAATGATGAATTATTGGATGAATCGCATGGATCAATTTACTTCACCAACTTGGATCTTCATTCAAGATATCATCAAATCAAAATGAAGACTGAAGACATTCTGAAAACAACATTTAGAACTAATGAGGGTCATTATGAATTTTTGGTGATGCCTTTTGGCCTTACCAATACACCTTCTACATTTCAAGGTTTGATGAATTCCATTTTCAAACCCTTCCTTAGAAAATTTGTGTTAGTATTTTTTGATGATATAATAATCTACATCAATTCTTGCAAGAATCATTTTCAACATGTTGACAGGGTGCTC
Source organism: Pinus taeda (assembly GCA_000404065.3). NCBI lineage: Eukaryota > Viridiplantae > Streptophyta > Pinopsida > Pinales > Pinaceae > Pinus > Pinus taeda. The sequence continues at coordinate 98,616 of APFE030204008.1, forward strand.
AAACAATTAGAGGAGAAACAATTATATGCAAAAATATCCAAATGTTTCTTTGGAGTACAAGAGGTGGAATATCTGGGTCATATTATATCTCATGAAGGTGTTAAGATAGAACCTAGTAAAGTTAAATCCATTAAGTAATGGAAATTCCCACATCCATAAAGCATTTGCAAGTATTTCTCGAGTTGACAGGGTATTATCACAAGTTTGTTAAGAATTATGGGAGAATAGTAGCACCTCTAACAACATTATTGAAGAAAGATGCATTTTCATGGAATCCATAAGTAACAAAGGGCTTTGAACATCTTAAAGAGGAAATGTGCCAAGCACCGATCTTAGCTATGCCATAATTCACAAAAACCTATATTGTGAAGTGTGATGCCTCAAGAAATGGAATTGACATTGTTTTAATGCAAGAAGAAAGGCCCATTGCTTTTGAAAGTTGTCCAATCAAAGGAAAGCCTCAAAGATATTTATGAGAAGGAAATGTTGGCAATACTACATGCACTTAAGAAATCATGACCCTACCCAATGGGGAGACACTTCAAGGTAAAAACGGATTATGATAGTCTTAAATATTTTTTAGAAAAAATATTATCTTCAGAAGAGCAGCAAAATTGGTCACAAAGATGTTGGGTTATGAATTTGAAATCATCTACAAAAAAGGGAAGGAGAATGTTGTGGCATATGCACTCTCAAGAAAGGATGAGGACGTGGAAGCTTTTGTTTGTGCCATTTCTAGTATCCAACCACATTGGATAAATGAAGTAAGGGATTAATGGAAGAATGATGAAGAAGTGTGGGAACTCATTCAAAATTTACAACAATTCCTAGTATATCTGATACATTTAGCTGGAAAAATGATTTGTTATGGTACAAAGATTACTTACCAATGTAACAATTCCCAACTCAAACAAAAGATTCTTATGGAATTGCACACTTCTGCCTTAGGAGGGCACTCAGAATTTTTAAAAATTTACCACACAATTAAGAAGGAAATTTTTTGGGATGGCCTTAAATTGGATACTCAAAAGTTTGTGGCAGAATGTTTGGTTTGCCAATAATACAAAGTTGAAACAATTAAGACCCTGAGTCTATTAAATCCTTTATCCATTCCAATCCAATGTTGGGATGAGGTTCCAATGGATTTTATCACAGGTTTACCCAAGTTCGAAGGAAAGAGTGTCATCATGTTGGAAATTAACGGACTTACCAAGTATGCACAATTTTGTGCATTATCTCATCCATTTAAAGCCAATACAATTTCTACTACATTTATGGAAACAATTCAAAAGCTACACGGAAACCCAAAGATTATTGTAAGCAATAGATATCCCATTTTCACTGGAAATTTTTGGACATAATTATTTTCTTGTCTCGTTACCCAGTTAGCTCATAGCTCATCTTATCATCCTTAATCTGGTGTTAGAACTGAGATAGTAAACAAATGTTTGGAAGGATATATTCACTGCTTTGTCTTTGATAAACAAAAACAATGGGTCAAATGGTTGCCTCTCGTTGAATGGTGGTATAACACTTCTTCCATACTGCAGCAAAAATGACCCCATTTATGGCAATTTATGGATATTATACACCATCCATCACATCATATTTAAGAGAAAATTATAAGGTTCAAGCAGTGGAAGATCACATGGAGCATCAACAACAAGTTCTCCAACTCTTAAAGGATAACCTCACTTTGGCACAGAATAGAATGAAACAACAGGAAGATCAACATCACAGCGAAATAAGTTTTGATGTAGGTGACTGGGTATTCCTACGCCTACAACCATATAAAAAAAATTCCCTCAAGAAAGCTAAGAAGGATAATAAATTATCACCAAAGTATTATGGTCCATACAAGGTGTTGCAAAAAATTGGTACTTTTGAGAAGCTTTCTTGTTCTCCCCCTTCTTTGCTTTGGCAGCCAAAGCGCAATTTTCTTCATCAGATGCCTTTGATGAAGATCCATCCTTCGTATTCCCCCTGATATCCTCTTGCACAAGATCCGACCAAAGTCTCTCCCATCCTGGCAATTTCTCCCAACCATTGACATAGTCCTGATAGGAATGCCAACTCTTCGGAAGACCAAGGAGAGCCAATCTCACCAAGTCCTCATCATTGATAGTCATCCCCACACTTCCCAGCTCATCCCGGCATTGGGTGAACTTCGTGAGATACTTGGGCATACTGTCACCTTTCTCACACTTTATGTTTCTGAGTTTATCCTTGAGCACCAACTTCCTTTGGTCGCTCTTGCTTTGGAATAGATTCTATTAGGAGAAGCTTTCCATGGAGGCTGGACACATGTGATCCCTCACGCCCTCCAACGGAACCCTTCGACACTTGTTGTCTCTTTTGCCAATCCCCGACTGAGCAGATCAATGGTTTGGGGACATCCCATCTATGAACTCCTCAACCCTTATCATCTAACACCGCCTCCATCATGTCCTTCCATGCAATATAGTTCGATCTGCCCTCAAGGGCATACTCCAATCGCAATCCATTGAAAGACATTTCAACTTTGACACCAAGAAAACACTGCTGCAAATTCGAATTCCACCAGCTCAAAACTCAACCGCTTCTGATCTAAAATTCGTGAGAACAAAGTATTTCTCATATAGAGATCGACTGTATGGGCATTCACCTGATATCTCACCTTCCAAAAGAAGGATGAATCCAGAGGCTACCTAGCCCAATTATAGACTCTGCCTGAAGAAATAAAATGTAAACACTTTCTGAATAATAGATCCGATGATCGACTACACTCTGATACCATGTAGAACCTGTTCTACAAATCAGAGAGCTCTGATACCATGTAGAAATTTTGAATAATATGACACTTATTCACAAAGATTATCTTGATTATACACTATTTACGGAATCATGCATAATACATAACCTCCTCTACGTTGATCATCAATTTTGCGAAATTAAGAAACAATCGCATGCGCACATTGAAGCATCAATCACACATATCAACACAGTATATCACGGGGAAAGCATGTAGCTGAAAACCCCCAACTATCTGTATATTATATTGATTGAGAACATGTAACAATACATAGTACAATACTCCTCACAAGTACTCAGTACTATCTCCACCTGTTACACACAAACTAGCTCAGATCTGAATCAATCACTGGCTCAAATCTCCTCCGCTGCTTGCCTGCCTCCACTGCGCAATCCTGCATGAGAATAGATGAGAAGGGCTGATCCAAACTCGTATTTCCCTTGTGTAACACTACACTTGGGAATCTAAATCCACTGATTATGCAAATCACATGCACAACTATAGTCACAACTGACAACTGTCTTGCCCTTTCACTCACCTCTAACACTTGTCTCCACTGAACTCTCCATGCACTGAGTTAACTGATGCATTCTTTAGTTGATTTATGAGTTAATAATTAGTGAATTAAATAATAACTAATTCACATCACTCATCACTAGTGTATTTGTTAGTTAGACTAAATACAACTAGTTCAACTAAGTCAAACTGAACACAACTCCATCAACTCCTCATTCAACTCCACCAAACTCAATCACTTGAGTTCTAACTGAAGTCCTTCATGCAATAGCTCAAGTAACCCATAATAAAAGTGTATTTCCTTCTGGCAGTTGCATGTGCCACATCTGTAGCTCGAACTGAATTCTCCAAGGATAAGATAATGTTTATAGCCCAAAAATATTATAAGAGCTAATAATATTCGATTGTCTATTTTTAGATGGTAGTCCTAAAATAAGACTCGCCCAATGTCAAAAAATAGAGGTCCATCTATTTTTACCAACATGACCAATCATCCATAAATAGCATCTTGCAACTCATAGACCATGATCCATATGTCTAAAAATAGACTTTACGCCAAAAATACCATGCAGACACACTAAGTGAAGGCGACTTCTTTTCATTAAGCTCCATCATCTTGTTGCATTTTCAACAAATGAAACTCTGAAATCGCAGCAAAGGTTAATATTAGGCATATAAAACAGCGCAGTAATTGGCATAAGGACAACACAACAAAAGTAGATTCTTCCCAGAATCTGTTGTCATGCAGAGAAATTAGAGATAGGTTTGACCCACATCCCACAAACAGGTTGGAGCAGTCACACAGAGAAGTTAGAGACAATTTTGACCCGTCATGTGAAGAAACGCGGAAACAACATCCCATAAGTGGGTTGGAGCAGCTGCACATTATGATAGCTAGAAATTCGCATAATGGGTGTAAGAATAGCATAGTAGAAGTCGATCCAACCCGAAATCGAAAGGTTGGAGACAGTTGCAGCCCACCATGCAAAGAAACGCAGAAATGACAGCCCTCAAGATGGTTGGAGTAGCTACATAGTGCTGGAGATAGCAATTCGATAGAGGCCACCAGCAATTCACGTAACAGAGATAATGGAGTTATGTCGAACAATTCAAGTCACAAAGGTAATATAGTTCTACCCTACATGTACATCAAGTGAGATAGTGTAATAAACAATGAAACTAGCATATTCAATAACAAATTTAATGATAGTAATAAATTAGACAAGGGATATATTGAATTAAACAATAAATTAAATAGGATCATTAAAACAATTAAGTCAAATAACACAATAGACAATGAACCAATCGAATTAATTAATAAATTTAATAATAGGAATAAATTAGATAATAGATATAATGAATTGAATAATAACCCATGTGATATAACAAAGAACACGTTAGACAATAAAACAAATAAATTAGATAACAAAATAAATAAGGAATCTAATAATAATTCTATTAACAATAAAAATTTAATAAATATTTCCTCTTATGAATTAAAGAAGGAAGAAGTTGAGGTCCTTGACAAAGGACTCAATTTTGCCCTAGCCCCAAAGTGGATCCGTAACGAAAGAAATTATTTGCAGTATTGAAGATTGAATCAAAACTCTTAACAATGAAGATAAGGAGCTTGTAAAACAAGAATGCGCCATGATCCTTAGAAAAGCTAGACCTTCGAAAAGAAATTTAAACCAGGGGCAACTTAAAGCCCTAAGAAACCTAAGAAATAATAATGACATTGTCATTCTAAGGGCTGACAAAGGGGGCACCACAGTGGTGATGAATCATGAAGAATACATAAACAAAATGAAATACCACCTATATAACTATGGCAACTAGAAGCTTGAGAAAACCCCCATCTCTAAGATCACTAGACATGTCAAAAAAGCCATCAAAGAGACAAATTTAGACAATAAACTAAAAAATTGCCTTACACCCGACAATGAAATTACTCCTTGAATTTACGGTGCCCCAAAAATTCATAAAGTTGATGTCCCCTTCAAACCTATCATCAATACTATAGGAGCTCCTACATATGAATTAGCAAAGTATGTTGCTAGCACCCTAGCCCCTCTAGTTGGTAAAATAAGCTCTTTCATTAAAGACTCTAGCCATTATGTTGAATTCATAAAACAAACTAAGCTAGATCCGGGTGACAAAATCGTTAGTTTTGACGTTGTCCAACTCTTCACCAAGATTCCCCTAAATGAAGCAGTCCAAGCGATTAAAGAACTAGAAAACCCCAAAACTGCAAAGCTAGCTAAAATCTGCCTCCGTTCTACTTTCTTCACCTTCCAAGGAGAAATCTTTGAGCAAACATCAGGGGTTGCTATGGGATCACCACTATCTCCTATCGTAGCCAATCTCTTCATGGAAAAAAATGAAAAGAAAGCTCTTGACATCTGCCCATTAAAACCTATGTTTTGGATCAGGTTCATGGATGACACCACTGTCAATTGGCCTCATGGGGATGATGAACTTCATAATTTATTAAACCACCTCAATAGCATATATGATGATATCAAGTTTACAATGGAGGTCAAAGAGAATTATTGCATTCCTTTCCTTGATATCCTGCTCATAGGAAAGAAAGATCGATCTCTAGGGCATAAGGTGTTCAGAAAGAAGGCACATACCGACTATGGGCTATATCTCATAACTAGGGTATACATGAATGATCATGAACAAAAGAGAAATATGTAGGTGAGTGAATGATGATCAAAGGTGTCAATGGGTAGAGCGTCATAAGCACAGTGGTGACAGACGTGCTCGTACGGTCCATAGAGGACCGGGTGGGGATTACCTTCATGCATATTCGCACCACGACCCAGCTCAAAATATGGGTGTTCTTAAAACAATTTTTACTAGATCCTAGATAATATCGAATGAGATTCACACTGAAGAGGAGATTTCATACTTAAGAAAAGTATTTACAAACTTAGAGTATAAAGACAAAGACATCATCAAAGCGATCCATAAAGCCAAATCTGTAAATAGAAAGAATAAATCTGAAAATGCCCTAATTTCTAATGCATACCTTCTATATATACATGGAGTCATTGAAAAGCTAGCCAAAGTTCTAAGAAAGAAAGATATCAGAACTTCATTCAAGCCCATGATGACTATTAAACAAAGGATGAAATCTGTTAGGGATAACCTGGATCACCTCCACCAAAAACGTGGTTACATTGTCAATTGTTCTTGTGGAGAATACTACATTAATGAAATAGGTAGATCTTTCAAGATCGGGCTTAAAGAGCATGGTGCTGATATCCAAAATGAAAGAACGTGATCTTCAGTTTTAGCAAAGCATGCAGGTAAGACCAGCCACCACATCTGCCTTGAAGACACTAGGGTCATTGCCAATGAAAGACATCATTTTAGACGTAAACTTCAAGAAGCCTTCAAAATCATCAAACATCCTCACAATATCAATAGGGATGGAGGCTTAGAAATTAGCAGAAATTGGATTTCTCTTTTCTCCCGCAATACCAAGGAATAATGATGTTGTCCCCTTTCTCATCATCCTTACCACTCTTTATCAACCCCTCTTCTCATCCCCCTGCCCCTACACCCAATCCCTCCCATAAATGTTTTATCACATTTTTTCTCTTTTTCTCAATTTCGATATCACCCTCTCATACTTCTCCCGAGTACAAATTTATTAACCTGTCCCCTTATTCACCCCTTTGGGTGAGATTCCATTCATTTCCCCCTCCCTTCTTTGGCTTTAACCCTTTGTCCCCTAGTAATATTAATAACAATAATCACTAATATCATATTCCTAACTAATATTACTTATATCTTCTAATAACATGATCTCATAAATTAGGTAAAAATAAAATTTATTAATAGAAATGAATACATTAATACATTGGTTATTAAATCATACTTTTTTCTGACTAAAAAGTCATTTACTTAAAAGATGGTTTAATAAGATTTATATCAAAATATGGTATTAATAATATTTACATTAAAATATTAGCATCAATAAAATCTATATTAAAATATAAGAACATAATTTAATACATTAGTTTATAGAAATCTATATTCAAATAATTATTATAGGAAAGATAAATTAATTCTATACTCATAAATCTAAAAAGAACTACAGGTAAATTAAAATAAGACTTATTAATTAAGTGTGAAAACAAAACATATACTTCTATGACAAAACATATACTTCTAATGGCATAGAATAAATTAAAATTAGGATTTCAATTAAAAATTAAATATTAAATATTAAAAGTGAAATCATTTGACTAGTTGGCTCCCCAATCCTCACTGCATTACATCTCATATTTATAACCTCCATATTTTCTCTTCTTTTTAGATTCATTCCTAAAGATGATTCTTGTACTAGACTGGAAATGTAGACTTAAAAATGATGACTATGGAGTTTCAGATCTTTCAATCTCAAATATTACACCAAAGAAATCTCAAAACTACTATTGTTACCCTGTATGGAGGGGAAACCTAGAAAGAGGTCAGTGATCTCGAAAAAATGAGGGTCAAAATAAAAAGGAGAGAAACTGATTTATCCTTTCTCAAGAAATGTCCTGATTCCAATCTAACTCCATCCTTTGCATGCGTTATGTTGGATCAGGTGCACAGCAATTTCATAAACACACAGCAAAATTAACACAGCACATAAACACAAGAATTAACGTGGTTCACCCAACCAATATGGGCTACGTCCACCAAACATAGGCATCATGAATATATTAATCAAATTGGAGATTACATCAAGAAATCCTCACACTCTCTTAGCAAATCATCCGAATGATTACCTGTTATATAGCATAGAGAATCTAACAGCCTCATAACTCCCTCACATCAAATATAGGAGGCATTAACTCCCTCCCAACAACCTGGAGCTAATCTAGGAACTGAATCCCTATTGTTGTCATCCTTCAAAGATTTTTGCCTATTTGACTCAAACAAAAAATCTCAACAATCTCCACCTTGACAACAATTCGCCTGATGCCC